>JAVTVY010033864.1:0-14659 GCA_036873755.1 Hanleya hanleyi | reverse complement strand
GACATATATGGTACAATACAGGACAGATACTGTATAATACAGTACAGACACGGGATAATACAGCACAGATATGGTATAATACCGCACATATTTGGTATAATGTAGGACAGATGGTATAATACAGCACAGATATATGGTATAATGCATCTCAGATATGGTATATTAGAGGACAAACATTGTATAATACAGGACAGATATGGTATAATACAGGTCATATATGGTACAATACAGGCCAGATACTGTAAATACAGCACAGATATGGTATAACACAGGACATATATGATACAATACAGCACAGATATGGCATAATACAGGACAGATATTGTATAATACATCACATATGGTATAATACAGCACATATATGGTATAATAGAGGGCAAATATTGTATAATACTGCACAGATTTTATATAATACAGGACATATACTGTATAATACAGCACAGATTTTGTATAATACAGAACGTATATTGTAAAATAGAGGACAAACATGGTACCATACAGGATAGATTTGGTAAAATACAGAACGGATATTGTATAACACAGAACAGATATGGTATAATACAGCACAAATATGGTATAATTCAAGACAGATATGGTATAATACAGCACAGATTTGGTATAAAGCAGGCCAGATATTGTATAATAAAGCACAGATATGTTATAATTCAGGACAGATATGGTATAGTACATCACAGATTTGGCATAATGCAGGACAGATATGGTATAATACAGCACATATATATGGTATGATGCATGACAGATATGATACAATAGAAGACAAACATTGTATAATACAAGACATATGGTATAATACAGGACATATATGGTACAATGCAGGACAGATACTGTATAATACAGTACAGACACGGGATAATACAGCACAGATATGGTATAATACCGCACATATTTGGTATAATGCAGGACAGATATGGTATAATACAGCACAGATATATGGTATAATGCATCTCAGATATGGTATATTAGAGGACAGACAGTGTATAATACAGGACAGATATGGTATAATACAGGTCATATATGGTACAATACAGGACATACTGTAAAATACAGCACAGATATGGTATAACACAGGACATATATGATACAATACAGCACAGATATGGTATAATACAGCACAGATATTATATAATACATCACATATGGTATAATACAGTACAGATATGGTATAATAGAGGGCAAATATTGTATAATACAGAACATATATTGTAAAATACAGGACATATGGTACAATACAGTATAGATATGCTACAATACAGCACAGATTTGGTATAATAAAGGACAGATACTGTATAATACAGGACAGATTTGGCATAATACAGGACATATATGGTATAATAGAGGACAAATATTGTACAATGCAGGACAGACTTGGTATAATACAGAGAGATATTGTATAACACAGTACAGATATGGTATAATACAGCAGAGATATGGTATAATTCAGGACAGATATGGTATAATACAGCACAGATTTGGTATAATGCATGACAGATATGGATGGTCTATCTCTACACCAAATATCTTCCTTCACTGCCCCAAAATGCTAACTTTCGCTACTACTTGTACTGATTTCGTCACCAATGACGTCACAGATGCTGTGGACTTCCCCCAAATCGTGATCTCCACCCCGAAGGCTACAAGATGACACCCCACAGGACGCATTCTGACCAAGGATGGTCCATCTCTACACCAAATACCTTCTTTCATTGCCCCAAAATGCTCTGTTTGGCTACTACTCCTACTGATGACGTCACCGATGGCGTCACATATGACGCGAACATGCCTCAAATCGGGGTCTGCACGCCGAAAACTACAAGATGACACCCCACACGACGCATTCGGACCCAGGATGGTCCATCTCTACCCAAATACCTTCCTTCACTGCCCCAAAATGCTCACTTTCGCTACTACTCGTACTGATGACGTCACCAATGACGTCACAGATGCTGTGAACAGCCCCCAAATCGGGGTCTACACCCTGAGACCTACAAAATGACACCTCCCAGGACGCATTCGGACCAAGGATGGCCCATCTCTACACCAAATACCTTCCTTTCACTGCCCCAAAATACCCACTTTACTTACTACTCGTACTGATGACGTCACCGATGACGTCACAGGTGACGGGAACATCCCTCAAATCAGGGTCTACACCCTGAGAACTACAAGCTGACACCTTCCAGGACGCATTCGAAGCGTGAATAGTCCATGTCGACCCCAAATACCTTCATGTACCGCCCCAAAATGGTCACTTTACTTACTACAACCAACTGCGCATGCGCAGATTAACGCGACTTGCACGTAAAAACACACCATTCTGACTCTAACCCACACAAGCTTCACTTTGACACCTTCCACGACCTATTCGGATCCATAGCGGTCCATCTCTACCCCACACACACACCCACATACCCCCAAAATGCCTGATTTCTCTACTACGGCCAGACTGCGCATGCGCAGATTGACGCGACTTGCATTTAAAAACACGCCATTCTGACTCTACCCCTCACAAGCTTCACATCGATACCTCACACGACCCATTCGAACCGTGAATAGTCCATCTCTAACCCAAACACACACCCACATACCCCCAAAAATGCCTGGTTTCTCTACTACGGCCAGGCTGCGCATGCGCAGACTATTGAACACGGACCAACCATTAGTGTACGAGAGCTTCAAAATAAGACCTCATACGACATCATAGGATCATTAGGGGCCCACCTAGACTCCAACACGGCCACCCCGTATGGCCCTACACACCCATAGCCATGCAGTATAGGCCTATGGGCCTACCCAGGCCTTGGTGACTTTTTTCAAAAAATTCACCGATTCGCTCCACAACACTTCCTATCATGTTCTACATGACGAGACGTGAAAAACGAGACCCCACAACCCTACCGCAAATGTATAGAAGTGTGTTTCCCAGTAGGATAAACATTGAACCTATACCCCAGTATGGGAATATATATTTATATATATATGTCTATATGGGGCTATATCGTACTTTTTCAAAAATTTCACCGATTCGCACGGGGACACTTCCTATCATGTTCTAAATGACGAGACGAGTAAAACGAGACCCCACAACCCTACCGCAAATGTATAGAAGTAGGTTTCCCAGGATGGTCCTATACTTCCCATACCCCATATAGGCATTTTCCCGTGATTTAGAATAAAGTCCGTGTTCCGTATTTTTTCAGGAAAATTTTTACATACACCCACCCTGGAACTAGGGGGAGATAACTCTATTGACAGGCGAGCCCCGTTAAGCCCGGCGACCTATATACCCCCCATACCCCATATAGGCATTTTCCCGGATTTTTCGATAAAGTCCGTTTTCCGTTTTTTTTTTCAGGAAAATTTTTACATGCACCCACCCAGCCATAAAATACCCCTTCACCTAGGCTTCACTTTGATACCTCACTCGACCCCATTGGACCATTAGGGGCTCCCCTAGCTCCAACACGGCTATTTTCATACCCTTGGGCCACCGCGCATGCGCAGAATGCCGATATTTCAACCCCACACCCAGTCCATTAGATGCCCCTTCACGAATGCTTCACTTTGATACCTCACTCGATCCTATTGGACCATTAGGGGCTCCCCTAGCTCCAACACGGCTATTTTCATACCCTTCGGCCACCGCGCATGCGCAGAAGGCCGATATTTCAACCCACACCCAGCTCATCAGATGCCCCCTCACATAGGCTTCACTTTGATACCTCACTCGACCCCATTGGGCCATTAGGGACTCGCCTAGCTCCAAAACGGCTATTTTCATACCCTTCGGCCACCGCGCATGCGCAGAAGGCCGATATTTCAACCCCACACCCAGATACGACACCCTAGTGTAACTCCCTCACCTAGGCTTCACATGGATACCTCACTCGATCCCATCGACCCACTAGGGGCCCACCTACACCCCAACACGTCTATTTCTATACTACGGCCAGACTGCGCATGCGCAGAATGCCGATAGTTCAACCCCACACCCAGCCCATCAGATGCCCCCTCACGAATGCTTCACTTTGATACCTCACTCGACCCCAATGGACCATTCGTGGCTCCCCTAGCTCCCAAAACGTATAGCGGGACCCATACAGGGTCCAGTTTTCGACACTAGGTGACCACATCCCGACAAAATGGCCAGTTTTCGACACCGGATGTGCCGCCATCTTGAACATACGTGCCGCCATCTTGGATATGTCCCATAATGCACCGGGTCAAAATACTCGCTTCTGATTGGACGAGAGCTCCGTGGCGGATTTGAAATACTCGCTTCTGATTGGACGAGAGCTCCGCATTGCATCTGCGCATGCGCAGATTGATATTCCTACCGCACACCCAACCCATCAGATGCCCCTTCACCTAGGCTTCACTTTGATACCTCACTCGACCCCATTGCACCATTAGGGGCTCCCTACATCCCAAAACGTCTATGCGCATGCGCAGAATGGTGACAACGCCGGAGCCGCTAGTCCAGTCAGATGCCCCTTCACATAAGCTTCACTTGGATACCTCACTCGACCCCATCGGACCATTAGTAGCTCCCCTAGCTCCCAAAACGTCTATTTCCATACCCTTGGGCCACCGCGCATGCGCAGAAGGCCGATAGTTCAAACCCACACCCAGCCCATTAGATGCCCCTTCACATAGGCTTTACTTTGATACCTCACTCGACCCCATTGGACCATTAGGGGCTCCCCTAGCTCCAACACGGCTATTTTCATACCCTTCGGCCACCGCGCATGCGCAGAAGGCCGATATGTCAACCCCACACCCAGTCCATTAGATGCCCCTTCACATAAGCTTCACTTTGATACCTCACTCGACCCCATCCGACCATTTTATCTAGGGACTACTTTTTCTCCGCGGAAGCTTTTTCCCGAGACCGAATCACCGCCAAAACCGCGGCCAGACCGCATCACCGCGGAGGAATACATCCTGAATACATCCCCTCCAACAATTGGAACTCTCCTGTGCTGGAGGTAGCTTTTGGTCCTTCTGCCGGAACTATACTGCACTTGACCTCTCCTCCCGCCTCGTTTCCGCCCCAAATGACCTCTACATCCGGGTGAAAAAGACATCAATTTAGCCTTTGTATACTACTCAGATTGCTGCATTGATTTTGTGCCCCTACACACCATTCATCCATCCCCAAATTGAAACCACTAAGTTGAAACCACTTGTGGGATATTTCTATATCGACACCCCCTTATTCGCATAGTAATTAGAATAGGATTTATATGGACAAGAGCCTGCTGTAGTCAATTCGATATGGGCGCCATCTGATTCCGTCCGCTATGAAAGAGATATTGCCAATGGAAACAAACCATGCTATGTTCACAAATAATTAAATGCGCTGGAGGTAGAGCTTCAAGCATTCAAGATTTTTCAATCCTATCTGTCCCCATTTAATAGCATTCTCCAGAAACTCGGGAAGATAAGAGTGGATATAATCTCTCTATCTCTTTAGCTTTTCATTTCAGGTTTATACAGCACGTTTGTTTGATTCAAAATGCCATCGGTACTTTCAAAATGGCGCCCATGACGACCCACAAAAATGCATACTTATTGATGTTGAAATGACTGTAGAAGAGAGCATAAATGGAACACGAATATTTTTTCTGGATTTGCAATTTACGAATAAGAACATCTGTTACCACAACGTTTCGCTGAGTTTGTCCCAAGTTTTTTTTAATGGATCCAGTTAGACACGCTATAAGCATATTCAGCCCAACCTCCTGTTAATAAATATTTGGATCCTAGTGCAAATATAAAAAAGTCTTTTTCGATAATGTATTTCTTTCAACGAAATTCTTCACGTTTTGATTACATGAAAGCGTACTTTACTAATTTACATGACCTCATGTAATAAAGCTCTATCATATAGAACCGTACAAACCCAAGAAATTATGGACAATAAATCGCTCGAGTAGCCATCCCGAGAAGACTATGTCAGGTAAATCTGCTCACATTTAACTATCTAACTGTGGAAATGTTTAGTTCTCTTGTTTAAAAGTGGCGATAATACTCCGAGCAAGATAATGAATCGGTCATAAACAGCCATGCCTCATGGCAGCCATCTTGAAAAATGGTTGTTACGGCCTGCATTAACCTAGTACGAAATGACTCCATATCTCAATGCTCGCTCAATGCCATGTCTAATTCCGTGTGAGCTTTGGTGCTTTAGGAGAAAAGTCCGTCGAAAAAGTTACAATATTTAGTTGACTATATTTGCCTAATTTGCTTATCTTTATCAATAATAATATTTTCATTCCTTGATTAATTAAATATTACTGTCTTATAATACTGTTTTAACTAATCTGCTATTCTTGTACAGTTATCCTGCTTTCAAACATCAAATGCAACGCAGTAGTGTTGAAAAATAACGCAAAATGGGTGTGCCTAAGTGACTCAACATGAAAATCTGGCGGTCATTTTGGAAAATCCTGTGAACAATATATGGTTGGCTATTTTTACTTATTATTTTAAATATACTGTCTCATAATAATTTAGCACTGCAGAACCATTTTACTTTCAAAAATCAAAGAACTAACAAATACAAAGCTACGTGTGCCCAAGGTGTCTGAATTATAAATCGGGAGGCCATTTTGGAAATCCGAGATGATTGTTATTACATCATATCTACTGTGAAATAATCGTAGTGCTGAAACAATAAAATATTGGTGTACCGACAGGAATTATGTCGATATATTGTGTGTTTATTGAAATATTGAATGAAATAGGCTTCAGATGGCGGCCATCTTGAAATTCAAGAAGGTCGACTCGGTCAAGTGACCATTATCGTTTGTCTATCTTTGATATCGTACTTTCCATCAATATTCTGACAAATGACCCAAAGAAAAAGTCTCAAACAGAAAAATAGTGCAGAATGCTAAATGGGATCCTGGCGGCCATTTTGAAAAATGGCCGCTGTGACCTACATAGGAAAAATTCGCATTGGCTCCATATCCAGAAATGCTCTCTACTCGATATACACCTGTGCCAAATTTCATGCTTTTATGAAATCCGATGAAAAATCTGCACATTGAATGGAATTTTTGAATTGAAATTTACCAAGAAAAAGTTAACAATGAGGGTTGATGAATGAGAGCGTACCCTGGTAGGCTTGGTAATTTGTGGGAAAAAATAATGGGATTTCAAAATATCTATATACTCCTGAGAAGGTGCATGACGATCGATTTTGAAAAGGTCAATGTTAAAATCTCTCCTAAATATACAATTGTTTATTCCCATACAATATTTTTTGAGAATAGAAAGTATATGCTGGTTAAAAATATTAACACTTTTATCCGGAGGTCGATAAAACAAGCCAACTAAATATTTGTTGTCGTCCTGGACTAATTCCACGAAGAACGATTCAAATTTTCCATTTTCGTCAAGATGTGAAAGACCATCACGTAATATACATGAACTTACTTTATCATTTTTTACATAAAATATCAATCCTCCCGCTTCTCCCCCTATTTTTCCTGGACGATGGAAATGGTGTGTATCCTGGTATATCGTATAACTTTTCTGTAGCAGGGTTTAACCAACTCTCAGAAAATCCTAGTATAGAATAATTATATTGTAAATTGTGGATATATCCTGTGATTTCGCTGAAATGTTTTTTTCAGACTCCTAACATTAAGATGTAGAAAAGAAAGGGTACCGTTTTTGTTTTCGGGTATAATATTTACTTCATCGATGAATGTATTGTCTGTAAAATATTTTGATTGATGGGTATTTATTTCGTTCCAGTGAGCAATTTCAAAATCATTATCATCTGTAGCAGCTTTGGAATTGTCAATGTCATTTAATTCCAACGGATTGAAGCACATATTTTCTATGAATTCGAGATGAAATGCAGAATGCTGAGCGGTAGGATAATCAGGCTGCTTAAGAATTTCAACATTGAAAAATGGAAGAAAAGAAGCGAAATTCGGCTGTGGAGCATCTACCTGATTTACCCTTACGTTATCCATAATGTGATGTAAAAAGGTAGATCAACTGACCAAGAAACACATGTGCAGTGCAGACAAAATTGTATGTAATAAAAAAAAAAAAAAGTTGATTTAGGAAAAAAGAACATATTTACAAGTACAAAGCTTGACCAGACATGACCAGTCATGATACGTCAAATAATGACGTAGTCCTGAAATAGGGTTGGTGGTCCACCGGCCCAGTGGACTAAATGATATATCTATGATGGAAGACTGAACTAGTCACACGGGAAAGAAATTAGCAACTGGCCAGGCCATAAATTGGTCAAAAAATAATCTTAACTTGGCACAAGACGAACACAATTTCATGCTAATACTCTCCGCAAGTTCATTACGAGGAGCGTGTATAATACACCGGCTGAGCGGGTTAATTCACTACAAGGCTACAATGAATTGAAAGAGCAATGCAATGCACAATATAAGATATTTCCGTCACATAGGACAAATACAACAGGTGACTACCATTCACCGAGAATTGAAAAGAGCCAGGCCTATTGCACACACAGTGCAACCGAGTGAAGTCGCCATACACGACGGACTAAGGCGGAATAACATAGGCCGAAGTCGTCAGAAAATATATATATATATACATGCAGGAAAAAGCAAAATAAGCCAACGTATTTGGCAATCTAATTAAAATTAAATCCTATCTGCTCCCCATTTGGATACTGTCGCTTGTAGGATCTAACAGACTTGCAGTAACTCGCGTGTTAACCAATCCCGAGAACGCTTCATAGTTCTTTGAAGGGAACATTGATGACAACGAATTTTTGGTTGGCTCAGCCGAAATATCCGGCTCGCTGGCGGGGTGTCTTTTCATGTTGCCGCGGTCCCGACATTGTGGCGCCATAATACGGGGTAAATATATGGACTGATCTTTGGTGTAAACATTGGGGTAAATGATCCACAGTTAACCTATCTCCCCTCCCCGACTGCAAATGGATGAGTCCAGATGCGACCATGATGTCATAATGCTATTAAATATCCATATATGGGCGCTCAGAACACCAAATTCAATTGAAATACGTAAGATCCTATATAGCGACATGTACGATTGGGGAGCATTGATAGGATATTAATTTATTAAGATTGCGTATTTGGAGTCAGAACGATAGGGCAGGCTTGTACGCACAAATAAATAGGTTGAAAAATGAGCGCTCCAATTCTACATATGTATGTATAAGATTTATGGAGAGCATGTAACTATTAAAGTTCATATGGAGCACAAAATATATTAGAAACAACTAATTGAAATAACAGCAAACTCATATTGTCGTCTCGTATGATTAGTTTGGTTGTAGCAAATCTCTAGTCAAATTATATAGCAGTGGAATCTACACAAGTGTGATCATCAGCTGATTGCAATTTGCATCACATGTTAACATACACATTTCTCAAACAGTCAACATGATGAGGATGTATGAGTTTACTAATAGTTCATTCCCTGTGAGTCAGTCGATAAACTGCATGAATATTAATATAGGTCTTTGTGTAATAGAATTTGAGTGGAACACAACAATCAATCTCCTCATGTGTGCACATCGAGCAGTTTCAGTTCATGTTCTTTTGGGAAATGAGAATGTATGCAATAACGAATAAACAGATTATCTGGCTAACTTACGTTTATCAATCATATGTCCTATTCCGGTATATTGAGTATCTATCTGCATGTACCGAAGAAGTCAATGTTGGGAGGTGAAACTGGTTACTGTGTACATTTAGCCCCTATGACATTATTGAATGGGAAACAGTGGATATACGAACCAGATTCAGTTGTCAAACTTGGCCTGCAGATCATTCACAGATTAGGTAGAAGATATGTGTCCCCAGCAAGTAAATCTCACAGTAAATTGATTTCCTCTGAGATTCCGATATACATGGTGTCATCACTGAGGTTATGTGACCACTATTCTGTGTATGGATACCAGGCAGAAAGTCGGTCTTTTCGGACCTACAACACAACATCAGCATCGACGGTGCGAATTCGAGTTTGAAGGCCCCTGTCCTTCCTCAATTTGTATGCCGTCGCTGATAGCCAGCCGCGCTTGATTTTCAATGGGGGTGGTAGATCTGTTCGGATCGTTATTCGCGTGCCGGATAGCTCACTAGTGGAATAAAGAACCTGATCTCGCTCGGACATATTCAGAAAGACCACAATTATAGCTGGTGGGGCTGGCTATTTGTCATCTCCACTGCTCGACATCTTGCGTGGCTTGTAGGTCATTCTGTGCACCGATCTGAAGCGCATGTTGTCAACGATATCATGTTTGATATTCTGATTATTGACCAGGAATTTTCGAACTAGTTTTTCATTGTCAGACACATTTGTTTCTACTTTTGCATCTAGTGGAATGCCGTAGATCAGCAAGTTTTGTGTTCTGCTATGAATATCATTTCGCATTATTTGCGGTTGTAGATCATCGAGGCGATCAAGTAAGAGTTGTTCATTTTTGTTTGGCTTTTGACCGGGAAGTTCGTCATGTAAGGATCTTCAAACCGGGAACACCGTGTGCAATACAGCTTGTCGGGTAGCTTTTTCAGGTTTATCAAGGTTCCCTACACGTAGTCACCTATTGTGTTCCCCTTACATGACGAATAGGCTCTTTGACCATATCTCTTTTATCGAGGCTTCATTTTTCTCGAATCGGTCCTCCACTTTCGTAAGTCTAGACTGTGTTACCTGTAAATCGTGGGAGACAGACTTCAAATCATCCACAATTCGATCCAATTTACTGAAAAGTTTGTCATCCAGACCACTTATAAGTTGCTCCACATGACTCAGTATTTTGGAATAAAGTTCGATTTCTCAGGTTGTACGTTGAATTTGTCGAATCTTTTTTCTTCGTCGCCGGTGTTTTACCCCTAGTTTTAACTTTTGGGTAATTTTTAGGCATCTGAACAAAATTATTGTAGGTGGCCACCACTCTTATTCAGGACAGATCAGTCGCTCGCATCCAGCCTGTCATCTTGAAATTCCTCTTGGAATATTGACTGGACTACTAATATGAGTACTTTGAGTATACCAGAATTAAGTAATTTTGGTCTTGATACTCAAATAGGTCTGAATCCACTTTAACCCAATGACCGTCTGGTATTTCATGTGATATCAGAATTTTTCTAGTCGGCCCTCCGCGTTTCTCGTTACACAAACTGCATTTCGAAAGAACTTCTTTTATATGGCTACACATGCCAGGCCAATATAGAACTTCTCAGACCCTTTTCTTACACTTCACAGTACCAAAATGCGACCAGATTTTTTGTAACATTTCTTTTCGGAGGCGTTTGGGAACTACAACCTGGTCACATTTAAAAGGAACTCAACCCATCTCTGATGCTCCAATAATCCCTACAATGGAACGAACACTCGTATTTCTCATTCGGACAACCCCTGTGTGAGAGCTTCATCTTTCTCAGTTTCTACTTTGAACTGTTGAAACTTCTTGGGGCTGACGGGTGTTTGGTCTTTTATCAGATAGACCTGCAAGGGGGCCACTACTCAGTTCCTGTCTCAGGCAAGAAAGCACTACTGAGTGTAACCGCTATGTGGAGTTCTGTCCCCTTTCTTTCGAACATGAAACTGTTGTGGCTGTAGAGCCAACAGCATAGATGGGTGCCATTCCAGCTATACGATTTCTGGAATATTATTTCTAAGGGTTTATGATCGGTTTCTACATCAACTTCTCTATGTCCCACATAGTCTGAGAACCGTCTGCACCCGAAACTAATCGCCAGATGTTCCTTCTCCCTCTGGGCGTAATTTTGTTCTGCTCTGTTCAAATCCCTCGAGGTGTAAGCTACAGGCATTCCACCTTGTATCAACTTCATACAAGGTCTTTCGAATTTGCATCGAAAGACAAAACCATTGGCTTTTCTGAATCGTAGTATTCCAAAATCTGGGGCACTACATAGCAATTGGCGCAAATTCATGTGACCTGCTTCATGCTTAGGAGTCCATTGATTCCCACTTTACTCCATCAACTAATAACTCTCCAAGTATTGTACTACGTTCAGACAAGTCTGGGATAACTTATGAACATATGCCAAAATGCCCAAGAATCTCTGTACACTCTGGACATCTGGGCATTTAGGCATTTCCTCCACTGCCTTAACTTTTTCTGGTGGATCTGTAACCCTTCATCTGACAGTAAGTGACCTAGCTATGAAATTTCTGACTTTTGAAATTACCTAGTACCTGTTCAGTTTCGGATCTTTCTCTCTAGCTATCTCTAGTACTCAACGGACCCTAGCGTCATACTCGGCTTCGGTCTTTGGCCATATCAGGACATGGTCCACACCGACTTCTATTCCTTCTACCTCGGCGAATGGCTCTGAACATTCCTGCCTAAAAAATTTCTGGTATTCTATTTACACCAAATGGCGCCCTAAAAAACGGTACCTACCAACAGCGGTGTTGAATGTATAATACTTTGAGCTTTGCTCGTCTAGTTTCAGTTGCCAGGATCCTGAGTTTACATCAAGTAGTGTAAAAACTTGACACCTGCTACGTTAGCTGACACCTTTTTCTATGGTGTTCATTGGGAAGTGCTGTCTACAGATTGACTCGTGTAGACGAGCTGATTTGGTTGATTTGGTTTTACCACTGTCACCAAAATATTCACCCAAGCAGTAGGTTCTGTTTCCTTAACTATGACCCCTAATTCTTTCTTCCAGTCTAGTTCACATCTTAACCTAGTCGTTAATGCTATGGAAACACTAGTAGGGGAGTGTATAGCTGGAATGGCATCCTCTCTAACCTTAATAGACACTTCACCGTTTAAGCACCCTAACCCACTGAATATCCCCGATCAAACGGACTGTAGCTTGCTGATAGATGTCAGTAGGTATTTCAAAATGAGATTGTCCTTAATTAATGCCGAAAATTTTATGGAAACCAGATGTCTAGTCTCCGAGCTGGAGAAAGTTTGCCCCAGCAAGTAGTTTTGACTGCAGGCCAGGTTGACTTGTTTACAAAATGGCGGCGCCCATGTACATGTTGGAAGTTGTCAAGAATCATTTGGTCATGGTCAAATGTGACCGTAACCAGTATGGTGTAATGCGGGTTCCAGTTAGTTTACAGGGTTTGTTTGCACAGTCTAGACTGTTCATCGATTCATCTGGATGGCACATAATCATTCTCAGAAAAATTTTTCTGGTACGGAGATTTCCCGTTTATGCCATGAAAGCCTCTGTATCTGTGCTGACCACTTGGTTTGTGAATCTCGGTTGGACAATGCAGAAATTTGAAGGCGTGTGCCAAGGTTCTCATCACCCAGCTTGCTTGCTCTAGTTTGGTGGTTGTGCCCCTTTCTTCGTATAGCTGTAGTCAACATTGTGCCTAGGTGTCAAGATGTAACAGTAATCCACTGCATGGGATGGCGGTAGGGCGGCTCTTCGAATTCTTATGCGTTCTGCTTTTTTCGCTTCTTTTCTCTCCGCTAGCTTCCGGGCCTGCTCGGTCTCCTTTTCTGTTTTCAATCGGGCTTTTTCAGCCCGCTTCTCCGCTTGCTCTTTTTTTTTCTCTTCCCGCGCTATTGCTTGTTTCTGTTTTTTGTCAACCAGTAGCAGTTCTTTCTTGCAACAGACTTCTGCCTTAGCGGAATCATAAGTCTCGTACAGATGGCGCCTTCTATTAATTCTTTCTTTTTTTGCCTTTTTACTGCTGGCTCTCAGTTTTCTGCGATCGGTCAGGACTTGCTGTTTTCTGAGGAATGCTGTCACTCTTGTTCCATGTTTAATTGGAGCTCCTATAGACTTGCATGCTGTTGTTATACTAACATTAGTTCCTCGATTAACCGCCAGTATTGCACCATGAACTCTGCCTGCATAATTGTGGCTGTAGGTTTTGTTTTTGGGAACCCGACTTAGAATGGCTTTGTTTGTTGCTTCAGCTTTTTGATTTTTTATTTGTTTTTTTTCAATCAGTTCCAGACTGCATTTTTATCGATGCACTGATTAAATTTGACTATATCACCCACTGTGTCACATTTCACTTTGAAATTGTCTGATAAATAAGGACTCAGTATAATCCAGTTGTCTTCTTCAGATCCCTGGCATGCATACGAAAACTTGGAGCATTTCTCGTGTCGGCCATGATAACAGATGCCTATGGCTTCCCGTACATCATTAATCGTGTTTTTCAAGTTCTTGACATCACCGTCCATCTTCATAGCAGAAGTCATTTAGCCTGACATCTCTGAGGTAAGTCCAGTGAGAACCGCTGTTTATTTTTATCACGTTCTTCCTTTGTTTTCCCTGGAAACATGTCAACACTGAAAGTCAGTTTCATTATCTCTTTTCTCTGGCCTCGAGCAAGATGTGTGTCGGTGTGATCATGAGGGGTCAGGCCCTCATCTGTATACACTGCCTCTACGGCTTGATAATCATGGCTGTCTGCATCTGTTGTAACTGTTCTTGGTAAAATTCGATCTTCTTTGAGGTGGCTCAAATTCTCCACGGCCATGGCCTTCTCATTTCGTATTGATTTATCCTGAGGGATTGTCTGAGTGCATCCTGAGTGACTGGGACTAGGAGGGAGTTCGTCATGTAAGGATCTTCAAACCGAGAACACCGTGTGCAATACAGCTTTTCCAGGTTCAACAAAGGTTCCCTACATGTAATCGCCTATTTTGTTT
>JAVTVY010033863.1:0-14825 GCA_036873755.1 Hanleya hanleyi | reverse complement strand
AAACAGGCTGGCCTGGTATTACAACGGATGAAACAGAATCCTAACATGACTTGGAATGATAAAGGCGAACTCCTGGTACAGAATCAGGTGGTCCCCGGGACCCACATGACGGATTTAGTGAATGATCTGATGCGTCAACGCAGATCGCACACGGATCCTCGAGGATGGGAGGTCTTCGTTCAAGGCTTGAAAGACATGCATGTACCACAGGAATTGGTGGGAAACACCCACCGCTGGGCCTTTATGCAGCGTGACTCACCGACTCGTGCACCACGGCTCTCACCACAACCTTCTTGGGAAGCCGACTGGGAACCGGAGTCACCCCCCAAAACTCCACCACCACCACAACGGGCACCTTCTTTTCAAACCTTTAAAAAACCACTCTCGATCAGGACACCCCACATCTCCAGAGCCGTGACACGTAGCAAGTCAACGCGACGAACACGACGCCGCACACAACCGCCCAAGGCCTGGAAGACCTATTAAAACCAACAGCAGCAGCGGGACAGCTCAGTCGCCATGTTTTACCTGACCCTACCCAGTAACAGTTCGCTGGATGTGTTTCCTGACAACACCGTGGCCAAGTACGTCACCCAGTTACCGCAACCGTTGCATTTACCTGGCCGGTGGGAATGTGGCCTCGTGGATATCCAAAACCCTTACTCGTGGTACAACGTGCGAGCCAATGAAGTGTGGTACGAGGTGACCTACGAAGGCAAAAACACCCGACTCACCCTGCCCGAAGGCCAATACGATACCCCCAAGGAGTTCATGGGTGGGCTGTCAAGACTGATGCATTATAAGTCTCTACGAGACGTCACGAATACTTCAAAACCCATCAAATCTTTCCCCTTCAATAATCACGTGGACTTCGATTACAACGCACACAACGACAAGGCAGAGCTTATCGTGACCGGCAAGGCGAGTGTCGTACTGAGTCCTATCCTACAGCAAATGCTGGATTTCGATCTAAAGACGTTCGCTGGTCCAACCGAACACCATGGCGAGATGCCGATGGATATGAAGTCGGGTATGTACGGACTCTACGTCTACTCGGACGTGGTGGACAACCACATCGTGGGCGATATCAACACACCTCTGTTACGGGTGGTCCCCATTAAAAAGACGTATGGAGGTCAAGTCACCCACAGTTTCACCCACATGCTCTGCTTGCCCGTACGACATACCGATATCAACACGATCACGGTGGATATAAGAGATGACACGGGACGACCGGTGGCATTCGAACGAGGAAAAGTGGTGCTGACACTTCATTTTCGACAAGCACGTGCTTCCCACTTTGCATAATGAAAGTACCTTACGAGTGCGATGCACGCAGCTATGCCGACTATTATGCCCAACAGGCCGGCGGTGGCTTTCCGGTCTTTAGCGGTGCACGCATGCAACGAGGACATGGACTGGGGAACATACTCGGCAGCATCGTCAAAACGTTCCTGCCCTTGGTGACGCGTGGGGTGAAAGCAATGGGCAAACAAGCGGTACGCAGTGGACTGCAAGTGGCCGGTGATGTCTTGGGGGTACGGCACCCAAAGAATCCTTGAAACGGCGGGCCAAAGAAGCGGGAGGCGTCTTGGTGGCCAAAGCACAACGCACCGTAGGGAATAAAAGAGCTGCCCCACCGAGACCACGCACCAGTCGACGACCGACCCAGCGACGACGCACATCGAAGAAGACAAAGGATATCTCTTCTTAAAACATGTCCTTGATCCACGCCGAGTCCTGCCCCTCCACCAACAGTGAATTTGATTTGTGGACCGTGCCGCCCACACAGACCAGTGTCGAACAAGGATTATGGGTGGAGCATCTCCCGCTCTCAAGCATCAACGAAACCGGGCCCATCGAGTTCACCATCAGTAATGCGGATACGGCCTATGTGGATTTAGCCCATACCTACTTGTATGTGAAAGCCAAGGTGGTCAATGGAGCTGGCACCAGAATCGCTGACCAAGCAACGGTGGGCCCGACGAATCTCTGGCTGCACTCGATGTTTCAGCAGGTGGATATTTTCTCAGCGACAAACTCATCAGTGACTCCACCAACACGTACCCCTATCGAGCCTACATCGAGACACTGTTGTCGTATGGCCGAGAGGCTAAAAAATCTCAGCTGACAACCGCTTTATTCTACAGGGACACGCCCGAGCACATGGACACGGTGGACAATGGGGGATATAACAAACGGAAGGCTTTCACTGCGAACAGTGCCTCGGTGGATATGATGGGTCGACTGCACGCAGACATGTTTATGCAAGACCGGTACCTCTTGAACAAGATCCCCATCAAAATCCGACTGATACGGGCGCCTCCGATCTTCGCCTTGATGGCCACTAACGTAGAGGGGCATGCAGCGGACTATAAGATTGTCATCCAAGACGCAGTCCTGTATGTCCGAAAAGTGAAACCGAATCCAGCCGTTCAATTGGGGCACATGAAAGCCTTGGAAACAAAACCAGCCCAGTACCTATCCGACGTGTGCAAACCAAAGTGTTCTCTGTGCCTGCTGGAAATATGGGCGCCAACAAAGAAAACCTGTTCCTGGGGGAACTACCCAAGCGATTGATCCTGGGCTGTGTGGAAAATACCAGTTTCAGCGGAGCCTACCCAGAGAATCCGTTTGACTTTCAACATTTCGGCATCAATTTTGTGGCCCTGCATGTGGATGGACAGCAGGTGCCAGCCACGGCCTTAACACCGAACTTTGGGCGGAGGAATTTCATTCGAGCCTATCAGAGCCTGTTTACAGCCACAGGTCAAATCAACCAGGACGAAGGGAATATGGTCAGTCGGGAGGACTACGCGAACGGATACACGTTGTTCTGTTTCGATCTAACCCCCACCTTAGAGAACGACCATCAAGCTGGCCCTGGCCAAGCAAGGCAACTTACGGTTGGAAATCCACTTTGCACGAGCCCTGGCGACCACCGTCAATGTGATCTGCTACGCCGAGTTTGACAACATCATTCAAGTGGACAAGGCGCGCAACGTCCTGTGTGACTTCTCCACCTAACATGGATACAGACCAGATAACCACCGTGCTGGAGAATGACCCAGGGACACGTAGGGTCTTTCAAGGGGTGTTCGTCCGAGATGTGTTTCCATTAGACCGTATGTATCCTGCTGCTTACGTTCTCAACACGGACCCGATGGATCGGCCCGGTGAACACTGGGTGGCCGTGTACTTGACAGAACAGCAGGGCGAATACTTTGACCCGTACGGTCTGCCACCCCTCCATCCCGATTTAACAGACTTCATGGATCAAGGCACAGATACGTGGTGTTGGAACAGTCAAACGTTGCAAAGCCTGACCAGTGGCGTGTGCGGACAATATTGCTTGTTTTACCTGTACCATCGATGCAGGGGAAGACCCTTATCTACCATCGTACAGATGTTTGACGAGTACCCCAAGGCCGAGGACCGCGATGTACCCGTCTATGACTGGGCCGCCCATCATTTCAATGTACAAACCCCGTTCTGGGCTTAAGTTAATTACAAGCCCCTTATTCTGGGCTTAAGTTTACAAGCCCCCTGTTCTGGGCTTCAATGTGCAAGCCCCTTGTTCTGGGCTTCAATTAATTACAAGCCCCTTGTTCTGGGCTTCAGTTTTCACGTGGTTGTTCTCACGTTGTTGTTGTTCACTGAATAAAAAAAATGAGATCTCACCAAAAACCCTGTCTTGTGTGTTTTATTCCTAATGCATCAATGCCCAATATGGAGATTCAGTCAAACTGAAATCAGTGGTATAGGATGGGGCCAAAATGTAACCCATCAAGGTTAGAATGCAAGAGCACTATAGTAAAAATAGAGAGCCAATGAAATCAGCCTACAGACCAAGTACGTGTTTTGGTCTAGGTTTGCAGCGGGCATTTCATTGAGGTACGTGTATACGGTGAGTGAAGAGACTCGTCCAACACGCTATAGATTATGTTGATGACTATAAGTTCTAGGTAACCCATGAATGTTAGAATGCAAGAGCACTATAGTAAAAATAGAGAGCCAATGAAATCAGCCTACAGACCAAGTACGTGTTTTTGGTCTAGGTTTGGAGCAGGCATTTCATTGAGGTACGTGTATACGGTGAGTGAAGAGACTCGTCCAACACGTATAGATTATGACTATAAGTTCTATGAGCATAATGCATGAAACTGGTTTTGAACACCGTATTAGCCAATCAGTGACCTAGAATGGAGCCAAAGGTAACCCATCCATGTCCAGAAAAACATTACCCGGGTGTACAAGAACCCAGATGTAGGCGCGGACGTCAGCGAAAGCACACCGTGAGTACCCCAATTCGAGTGGCTGATTGTTCGACCGCTGATTGGTTCTTTTTCTCGACCGCTGATTGGCTCTTTTTTCTCGACCGCTGATTGGTCCAAATGGAACTGCCCATCTTTCCCAGGTTCATCTAGAATCCCTTTTTTGTGCTCAAGCTCTGACTATAGCGATGCCGCAACATTGTCTCATTGGACATTGGACCGTTTGACCTGGAGGTGCCCCTTTGACCTGACATGCGTCCGCGCGCGCACTGCCGGGGATGACGCGCACTTCCGGAGAACCCCCGCGTGATGACGCGCGCGCCTCTCGCGGGGGGGGGGGCGCCGGGGCGGGGCCGGGAAAAACAAAACCCGGAGGGTTGAACGTTGGAACTCTTCTGGGTTTGGAGGTAGTTTTAGTGACATGGGACCCATACAGGGTCCAGTTTTCGACACTAGGTGACCACATCCCGACAAAAATGGCCAGTTTTCGACACCGGATGTGCCGCCATCTTGGATATGTCCCATAATGCACCGGGTCAAAATACTCGCTTCTGATTGGACGAGAGCTCCGTGGCGGATTTGAAATACTCGCTTCTGATTGGACGAGAGCTCCGCCTTGCATCTGCGCATGCGCAGAATGGTATTCCTACCGCACACCCAGCCCATTAGATGCCCCTTGACATAAGCTTCACTTTGATACCTCACTCGACCCCATTGGATCATTAGGGACTCCCCTACATCCCAAAACGTCGATGCGCATGCGCAGAATGGTGACAACGCCCGAGCCGCTAGTCCAGTCAGATGCCCCTTCACCTAGGCTTCACTTGGATACCTCACTCGACCCCATCGGACCATGAGTCGCTCCCCTAGCTCCCAACACGTCTATTTCCATATCCTTGGGCCACCGCGCATGCGCAGAAGGCCGATATTTCAACCCCACTAGTCCAGTCAGATGCCCCTTCACATCAGCTTCACTTTGATACGTCACTCGACCCCATTGGACCATGAGTAGCTCCCCTAGCTCCCAACACGGCTATTTTCATACCCTTGGGTCACCGCGCATGCGCAGAATGACGCTAGTTCAAACCCGCTAGTCCAGTCAGATGCCCCTTCACCTAGGCTTCACTTTGATACCTCACTCGACCCCATCGGACCAGTAGTAACTCACCTAGCTCCCAACACGGCTATTTCCACTATCGCGCATGCGCAGAATGACGCTAGTTCAAACCCGCTAGTCCAGTCAGATGCCCCTTCACCTAGGCTTCACTTTGATACCTCACTCGACCCCATCGGACCAGTAGTCACTCCCCTAGCTCCCAACACGGCTATTTTCATACCCTTGGGCCGCCGCGTATGCGCAGAATGACGCTAGTTCAACCCCACACCCAGCCCATCAGATGCCCCCTCACCTAAGCTTCACTTTGATACCTCACTCGACCCCACTGGACCAGTAGTAACTCCCCTAGCTCCCAAAACGTCTATTTCCATACCCTTGGACCACCGCGCATGCGCAGAATGACGCTAGTTCAAGCCCACACTCAGCCCATCAGATGCCCCCTCACATAGGCTTCACATTGATACATCACTCGACCCCACTGGACCAGTAGTCACTCCCCTAGCTCCAAAACGGCTATTTCCATATCCTTGGGCCACACGAGTTGTCTCCCTTGCGTCAATGTGTGCAGATGGCGCTACGGTCGATGCCGTGCTGTGGAAAGGGCGTCCCCACACCATCCTGGAGCCGCCATTTTGTTTGTTGATTTTCTGCGGAGATACACGGGACAATAAACGCTCGACCCTAGGGTGGTACAGACGCTAGACTGATCCTATTAACATGGTACAACACCTATAGATTATGTTTATTACTATTATATGGCTTAGAGGTTTTTTTGAGGGTAATATTATTAACATGGTACAACATCTATAGATTATGTTTATTACTATTATATGGCTTAGAGGTTTTTTTGAGGGTAATGTCAGGGTTTTTTCTCCCCGTGACCTCCCCACCGCCTCGTTTGCTCCCTTGCGCCGCCATCTTAAACCCACCACCACCCACCACAGCCGCCATCTTAAACCCACCATCCATCCCACCACCCACCACAGCCGCCATCTTAAACCCACCATCCATCCCACCACCCACCACAGCCGCCATCTTAAACCCACCATCCATCCCACCACCCACCACAGCCGCCATCTTAAACCCACCATCCATCCCACCACCCACCACACGCATGCGCACACCGCCCTAATACCGCCCCAAAACAGGTCGCTGTGACGTCACAAAAGGTTCTGCGCATGCGCAGTGAAGCGCTGTTGACTCGAAATGCTCGCTCTGTACTACTGGTGTGTTTATGTAATCTGTGTGAGGGAACCGGGTGCTGGACGCCTGGGTTCGATGGTTGCTGTGTGATTAGATAATTTCTGTGTGTGAAGATTCTGTGTGGTAGATAAACGCGTCACTCGCGTCTCTATGTGACTTCTGTTTGAGATTGTATAATTGTGTGTTCTTTGATGGGTTTTCTGTGTGTGTTAAGCTATGTGACACGTTCATGTGAGGTTAAAAAATGGAGTGACTTGGAGAAGATATAGTTTGAGAATCTGTAGTGCGGGTGGTCATGTCGGAGACCCGGGGTTGAGGAAGACGTACGATTCCTATTCATCCCATATCTTCACCATGAAGCCCTGATGAGAGTTGTCTATCCGATATCTTGTATAGTTCGCGTTATGATTTATGGTGAATCCGGTGTGGCAGGATAGCTACCACTCGGGGAGTGAATACATGCGTCATTATTCGATTATAGTCTCAACCCTGTTCTAGTTATGTGCTCAACGATTTTGTGAGTGTGAGCTTGATACCTGTGGAGGTGTAGCAATTATGGTTATGTTCTTCCTCTGCAGACATTCTCTCTGATGGGGTAGCCGTTTGCGAGAGCGTATGTACATTGGGATCAGTGGCGTGTAGTGCACACACGTTTCTGACTCTTCGTGCGTACGCCCTTGAGGGACCCTTCCACTCGAAATTGTTGGCTGCTGACGAAGGCGAGCCTTGAAATTATTAGGGGAGGGGGAATGTGGAGCTCAATATATAGTCTGGACAGCCAGTAGTTTAGAGGCTTGTTCCAGTAGTGGATTGTATGACGGACTGGTGCTTATTGCGGGCATGTAGCTGGTAGGCTGCCCTGCCAATTTATAGTCTAGATACCAGTCCGGGTTTGGAAAATGTTCTCGTATTTATTGCGGCCATGTAGCTGGTAGGCTGACCCGCCGATTATATTTTTGAGAAATAAAGTGATCAGTCCCATGAGACTGACCATTTGAGCGAGATTTTTAGTGGGTTTGGGTGTAATTATAGACAGTCTGGTAATAAGACTGGACTAGTGGGATGGTTACCATTTTATTGAAGTTGGGTATTTTTAGAGAGCAGTGTACAAAAGTACACTGCATGTTACGGATTTTGACACCTGTGATATAACATGGAGAATTCACGTCTTTGTCTCGTGTTTTAGTAATCGTTGGCAGCGCTAGAACGGCGGTTGCCTGCGACGGGAAGGGTTCTAGGCTAGGCGAAGTAAGACCTTCGCCAAAAAGAAAACGGAGAGGGGTGTTGTAGAGATAGCTATACGCTCGAGAATGTTAATCCCTGGTATAGTGAAATAAATCGTACGTGCCAGGAGATTGCATCATCCAGGCTATTTCCTCAGAACCCACTCAACCCGGTTTTGGGCCGAAGCTTGAACTTCGGAAATCTCCGTTGCATGCTCTGAGATTGCCAGATTGGGTTCATTCTCGTCTCGCGAGACTCCCTACTGCGAGAAAGAGTCTCACGCGTAAATGGGAGCCATCCCCCCAAAATTTGGGGGGTGAGTAGGCGGCGTGTGATTATCTGGCTTGTCACTGACCTGCTGACTCCGCCGAGTTAGAAGCGAATTGCTAAACATAACGTGGGCTATATAATTGGGAAATGACTCCTTCCGTTTCGGAGCATATCAATCGCGAACAAATTATTGTCGGTATGTATACTTGGCCGTGAAAGCGAGTTATCTAATACAGGAAGTAGTTCGCGGGTAGACACGGCTCGCTTTGAGAATGATGTCATGCTGCCTCGCTTTGAGATTGGAGATTCAAAAATGTCACCAGTTTACATGAGAGTCGCTTTGGTCTCCCGCGGGTAGACACGGCTCTCTTTGAGAATGAGATTGGGTTGGGACTTTGAACGAACGAGACGTATATATAGAATTCGGGCTGGAATGGAGGGAGGATTTTAATGGGGGATCTTTAGCTATATATCGTGCTGGGTGTTGCTAGGCGGGGCACACCAATTCTACGACACTTGCATAAAGTTGCAATTTATTTATTAATCCCGTCGTTTTAAATACCTCTGACAATGTCAGTCACGTGCACTTAGTTTGAAGACTTACACCAGCCGAAGCTTGCTGGCGTAGTGATGTTCCATCTGCTCATGGATCAAGCTGTCTCGGCACCAGACCACTACCAAAAAAATAGTCCCGATCCGTTAAGCCGTACAGGCAACATCTTTTGTGACGAAAAATCGGAGGCCAGTGGTAGGTGACTGGAGTATGATATGTGTTCGGTTCAGCTATGAGTTTGGGTTTAACTTGAGGTCTAATAAGGTGTTGCTCAGAGGTATAATTAGATGTCTGTGGTGAGTAGTAATGTCACCGCAAAAAAGGTCTTATTTTGCCGGGGGAGGTAACTCTTGCATCCGACAGGGGGCGCCACCAGTTCAAGGCATGTCCGGACATGTACTGGATTGCATCATCCTTGGCTGTGTGCCAAGTATTGACGATTATAGTTCGGTTAACCTTTGACCTGTGTATTCCTCCGCGGGGATGAGGTCATATCTGGCGGTAATGCGGTCGCCTCCGCGGAGAAAAAGTAGTCCCTAGATAATATGGTCCGATGGGGTCGAGTGAGGTATCAAAGTGAAGCTTAGGGGAAGGGGCATCTAATGGGCTGGGTGCGGGATTGAAATAGCGGCATGCTGCGCATGCGCGGTGGCCCAAGGGTATGAACATAGACGTTTTGGGATCTAGGGGAGCCCGTAATGGGCCGATAGAGTTGTATGAGGTATCAAAGTGAAGCATTCATGAAGGGGCATCTGACTGGTCTAGGGGTTTGGGTGTTGTCACCAGTCTGCGCATGCGCAGACAGGGAATTATGGGAAAAGGGTATGGAAATACACGTTTTGGGCTGTAGGGGAGCCCCTGGTGGGCCGATTGGGTCGAGTGAGGTATTCATGTGAAGCACACATGAGGGGGCATCTGCCTGGACTAGGGGTTCGAGTGTTTTCACCATTCTGCGCATGCGCAAACAGGGAATTGTGGGAAAAGGCTATGGAAATACACGTTTTGGGCTCTAGGGGGGCTACTATGGGTCCGATTGGGTCGAGTGAAGTATTAATGTGAAGCTTATGTGAGGGGGCATCTGCCTGGGCTAGGGGTTCGGGTATTGTCACCAGTCTGCGCATGCGCAAACAGGAAATTGGGGAAAAGGGTATGGAAATAGACGTTTTGGGACCTAGGTAAGCCCCTAGTGGGTCGATGGAGTTGTATGAGGTATTAATGTGAAGCTTATGTGAGGGGGCATCTGACTGGAGTAGGGGTTCGGGTATTGTCACCAGTCTGCGCATGCGCAAACAGGGAATTGTTGGAAATGGGTATGGAGATAGACGTTTTGGGCTCTAGAGGAGCCCCTAATGGGCCGATGGAGTTGTATAAGGTATCCATGTGAAGCACACATGAGGGGGCATCTGACTGAACTAGAGGCTCGGTCATTGTCGCCATTCTGCGCATGCGCAAACAGGGAATTGTGGGAAATGGGTATGGAAATGCACGTTTTGGGCTCTAGGGGAGTCCCTGGTCGTCCAATGGGGTCGAGTGAGGTCTTATTTTGAAACTCTCGTGGAGGAGCACTTGACTACACTAATGGTTCGTCCGTGTTCAATAGTCTGCGCATGCGCAGACAGGCCCGTAGTATAGAA
Source organism: Hanleya hanleyi (assembly GCA_036873755.1). Lineage (NCBI taxonomy): Eukaryota > Metazoa > Mollusca > Polyplacophora > Lepidopleurida > Hanleyidae > Hanleya > Hanleya hanleyi. The sequence goes on along the minus strand of JAVTVY010033863.1, from coordinate 4,550 downwards.
AGTAGGCATTTTGGGGGTATGTGGGTGTGTGTTTGGGTTAGAGATAGGCTATTCACGGTTCGAATGGGTCGTGTGAGGTATCCATGTGAAGCCTAGGTGAGGGAGCCTCTGATGGCCTGGATGTGGGGTTGGTATATCGGCATTCTGCGCATGCGCGGTGGTCAAAGGGTATGAAAATAGCCGTTTTGGGAGCTAGGGGAGCCACTATTGGTCCGATTGGGTCGAGTGAGTTATCAAAGTGAAGCATTCGTGAAGGGGCAGCTGATGGGTTGGGTGTGCGGTAGGAATATCATTCTGCGCATGCGCAGACGCACTGCGGAGCTCTCGTCCAATCAGAAGCGAGTATTTCAAATCCGTCACAGAGCTCGCAGCCAATCAGAAGCGAGTATTTTGACCCGGTGCATTATGGGCCATATCCAAGATGGCGGCACGTATGTTCAAGATGGCGGCACATCCGGTGTCGAAAACTGGCCATTTCTTCGGGATGTGGCCACCTAGTGTCGAAAACTGGACCCTGTATGGGTCCCGCTAGCGCCTTGACGCCATGATATAGACCGGAGAGAGAAAACAACAACAACAAGGATGACACATGAGGGAACAACAACAACAACAAGTTTTTTTTTTCATATAGTTTATTTTTCCCTCCATCATAACATACCCACGCTGGGGGAGCCGCGTTGGGTATGTTTACAATTCAAGAAAGACTCTTGTCCAATCAGAGACCGCCATTTGCATCTGTCCTATTAGTTCCTGTCCGTTAGATGTATTCTTGTCCAATCAGAAGTCGCCATTTCAGAGAGTTCCTTCTTCGGTCATGTTCATTCTGAACCGTTTATTCTAATCATCGTCGGACAGGCCCGGATATTCTTCGGGCAGCATGTCCTGAAACAGTTGTTTGCGCATTCTGATCGCATTTTCCAGGGCCTCTGTGGGTGGTAGCCCCATAGCCTCTTCCAAGTGACGCTTGGTCTTCATGATGGAACTGTGCGTGGGGTCGCCTTTCATTTCAAGCGGTAGTAAGGTATACTTCTAGACATGCCGTTTTCGATGTGTGGAGTGCATTGGGCGTCTGTTGTAAATCTTCAGCGTGAGTATTGATAGCTGCTGTCACAATACGATCCCAGAAGGTAGGTTCTGCCTCACTTTCCTGAGATGTAGGCTGACTCTCTGAGGCCAAGCTCTCCATATCAGTAGATATACTGTCAGCCATCTTGGATTCGGTATCAGTCGATGCACTCTCATCAATCTCTGTATCAGTATCTGCCTCAACGGGCTCCTCGGCGTCTTCAATCCCATGTATATTTTTCTGGTGTCGCATCATATCGTAATGTCTGATGAACGTGCGTTCACACTCAGAACAAGTATAAGCCATGTTGACGGTTGAACGTCGACTGTGCGTGTTTTGGGAATACGCTCGCTTTTATAGACAGTAACGGTCATCAACGCTTAGCTCAACGCTTCAACGTCCTGGTGAATTAGCTCAGAAGCTCTGATTTCATGGAATTGACATCAATTCATCGAAATGCAGTGACGCCCGTCAACGCTCGTCGTTACGCCTTAACGCTCGTCTCAACGCTTTAACACACTTTCTTAACGCTTTAACGACGTTTAATGATGCGTTCGAACAAATGTTTCTTTTGTGCTATTGCTCTGACATACGCCGCTTTCCAGTTCATGCCCGAGGTTTTCAACATCGACGCTGTTCTTTCAATTTCCATATGGACTGGATCCTTGTCCAACAATTTCATATGGGTCAGTAAGTCGCCATACTGCTGACGTAAAGACCGTCGTAGTCTGGGTGCCAATCTGTTATGGGCTAACATTGCAGCTTCCTCTTTCGAATACCCTTTGCGTTGAAACTTGTTTCCTGTGGCCTCCAAAATCTCGCCCATCTCGGCGTCCATACTTTCTTTGAACAAATCCTTTCATAGCCTCGAGTTCATATTATGTTCTTCAACCTCGGGTTGGGCCTTCACGGTTGGGTGATATTCCGGCACTGGTGATATGAAGAAGGCCCGCTGTACGGGGGTGGGTTGCTGTTTCACCAAATGTGGACTCGGTGGATGGTGAAGCCGGTCTCGCCAGAGCCAGCCGGCATCTTCGGGGCAGGGCTTGTTGTACGGCATGAAACGGTCGATACCTCGAGGGCCGACTGGCCAACAGTGAATTCTAAAGCTCTGTCAAGGTTCAAGGCACATCTCTGAGGTTTTCCTTGAGGAAAGAGATTCTGGGTCAAATAGATGACGGACAGATTGCGATGATGGGACCCTTTGGTGAATAGGTCGGCGATTTTCGAATTGTCCTTGGCCGCACTCATCAGATCATCTAGCACTACCACGTTGGTCTGCTCGGGGTCAAAGTAATAAGGTTCGTCTATGTCATGAGGAATCCCTGGGACGAAACTCACATTCTGTAATCGCGTAGTTTCGTAGGCGGACTGCCATTGGCTATAACACCAAACAACACGTGTCGGAGCTGGGGTTGCCACACCTTCCTCTAAGAACTTCATTACCCAGGACGTCTTTCCACATGCCGTAGGGCCGCTCACCGTCATCGTGTAGGGATGCTCTACTGCACTTGCTGGACCTATAGCGGGACTCGGTGGTGTCTCTTGGTGTGTTTGCCTTGAATGTGCCTGATCATACTATCGCGACGAGAGAAGGTTCTCTGACAGAACGTACACGTACACGACATGTTGATCTGTCGACCAATACCTAAGGACTGATGAGGGACACATGTTCATTCTTATATGTACAGACACCACCACCACACACTACCACACACACACACACACACACCCACCACCACCACCACCACCACCACCACCACCACGACCGCCACCACCGGGCGTTGACGGGCGTCAACGCCCGGTGGTGGTGGTGGTGGGAGCTCCCGTGTGGCAGAGCTCTTGGATCGGAGCTCTTGGAGCTCAACGCCTGTGGAGCTCAGATCTCGGAAGTGACATTTGCATACGACCTCTGTGAGGTCACTTCCGCTTCCGTTCACGTGACCGGAACTGACCTTTGACCCCGGCGCGCAAAGGTTTCCACCGCGGTGGAAACCTTTACACCGCGCGCTCCGATCCAAGAGCTCTGCCACACGGGAGTTCCCACCACCACCACCACCGGGCGTTGACGCCCGTCAACGCCCGGTGGTGGCGGTGGTGGTGGTGGTGGTGTGTTTGTGTGGTAGTGTGTGTGTGGTAGTGTGTGGTGGTGTCTGTACATATAAGAATGAACATGTGTCCCTCATCAGTCCTTATGTATTGGTCGACAGATCAACATGTCGTGTACGTGTACGTTCTGTCAGAGAACCTTCTCTCGTCGCGATAGTATGATCAGGCACATTCAAGGCAAACACAACCAAGAGACACCACCGAGTCCCGCTATAGGTCCAGCAAGTGCAGTAGAGCATCCCTACACGATGACGGTGAGCGGCCCTACGACATGTGGAAAGACGTCCTGGGTAATGAAGTTCTTAGAGGAAGGTGTGGCAACCCCAGCTCCGACACGTGTTGTTTGATGTTATAGCCAATGGCAGCCCGCCTACGAAACTACGCGATTACAGAATGTGAGTTTCGTCCCAGGGATTCCTCACGACATAGACGAACCGTATTACTTTGACCCCGAGCAGACCAACGTGGTAGTGCTAGATGATCTGATGAGTGCGGCCAAGGACAATTCGAAAATCGCCGACCTATTCACCAAAGGGTCCCATCATCGCAATCTGTCCGTCATCTATTTGACCCAGAATCTCTTTCCTCAGGGAAGGCGTCCAGAGATATTGCCTTGAACTGCCAATACTTTGTGTTGTTCTCCAACCCCATCGACAGAGCACAAATTCGTGTATTTGGTAGTCGAATTTATCCTCAGAACATCGACCATTTCATGCAGGCGTTTCAAGAAGCGACAAGTCGTCCGTACGGCTACCTGTTCGTAGATTTAAAAGCCCATACCCCCGAAGATCGCCGGCTGACGACCCACCAGCTACCCGGCGAGGGATCACCACAGCCCCTACACCATCCACCGAGTCCACATTTGGTGAAACAGCAACCCACCCCCGTACAGCGGGCCTTCTTCATATCACAAGTCCCGGAATATCACCCAACCGTGAAGGCCCAACCCGAGGTTGAAGAACATAATGTGAACTCGAGGCTATGGAAGGATTTGTTCAAAGAAAGTATGGACGCCGAGATGGGCGAGATTTTGGAGGCCACAGGAAACAAGTTTCAACGCAAAGGGTATTCGAAAGAGGAAGCTGCAATGTTAGCCCATAACAGATTGGCACCCAGACTACGACGGGCTTTACGTCAGCAGTATGGCGACTTACTGACCCATATGAAATTGTTGGACAAGGATCCAGTCCACATGGAAATTGAAAGAACAGCGTCGATGTTGAAAACCTCGGGCATGAACTGGAAAGCGGCGTATGTCAGAGCAATAGCACAAAAGAAACATTTGTTCGAACGCATCATTAAACAACGTTAAAGCATTAAGAAAGTGTGTTAAAGCGTTGAGACGAACGTTAAGGCGCAACGACGGGCGTTGACG
>JAVTVY010033862.1:0-15319 GCA_036873755.1 Hanleya hanleyi | reverse complement strand
TTTCAGCGTTGATGTTTCAAACAGCTTTTCAGACCGCTATAGTGAGACGGCAATGCGAGTGAAACATGTCACAACCCTCCAATAGTTACACCGTTACGTCTGTGAGACATGTTTTTGAGGAAGAATAGGTTGAAACACGTAGCATTATGAAACATCTAACATGTTACCCATCTCAAAATGAAACGTTAAACATGTTACCTTTTTTTCAGTGTTACCTTTTTACCTGTTTTCATGTTATTTTTTTTTTATTTTTTCATGTTACCTCTTTTTGTCTTTTCTTTTTTATAGGCAGCACTTTATAACTGAATGTGGCTGTTATAGTGGGTAGGAATAATAATAATCTGCAATGAGAAACCCTGTTTTTGTTTTCGTTCGGTCTGTAATCGAAGAAAGATGAAATATGAAAGTCATCATATGTAAAAGCGGTTCAGTTACAGAGACGAACAGATTGATAGAATCTGTTTCCGATTTTGAAATATCCTCTCATGCATATTCTCTTATGACATTTCAGGGATCGCTTCGTTACAGCGGTGAATGTAACAGGGGACGGATTTGGTGCTGGCATCATAGAACATTTATCTAGACGGGACCTTCAACAAATGGGTCCACTCTCCAGCGAAAATAACACGGCCAAATCCATTCCCATTGAGCTTAAGGAGGAATCTGTGAAATTGATGACAACAGAACTCATAGATAATGGCTTAATGAAGGATGTCAGGCACTCCCACGTGTAAAACGTTTACGAAGGAACTAAGGAGTGTGTCAAATGCAAAACTTTGCGTTGCCATTGTGGCACGTACAAATTCTTCTGTATAGATGATATTGTAAACTAGCATATTACTTGACCTGGCCTCAACTTGGGCACCAGGATAGAAACTCGCGATATTTATTTGAATATAGGTGTGTTTATTGCAGGAATGAGCCACATATGGCTCCTCTCCCAATCACATATACAGTATATAATAAAAGAATCACTGACTGAAATTATCACTTCCCTTTTTATTTGAATTCAGACCAGCCAGAGCTGTGATTTTTACTGACTCACTTAGCTCTCTCCAAGCAATGATGCATTTTGTATGGAATAAATCCTGTCCAGTCTTATTTGCAATTTTACATCTTTAAACAATATTATTTCATCAAGGTGTTCATGTATCATTTGCTTGGATTCCGTCTCATGTGGGTATATATAAGGAATGAGCATGCCGATACACATGCTAAGCAGGCTCTGAATTTAAGGCATATTACATTACCCCTCGAGCTTGCTTTATCTGAGGTGATGTCAATGCTCAAAGCTCGGCTTATCCACATGTGGCAAGACGCCTGGGACAGATAGATTTTATTCAATCAGGCCACTGCACAGGGCATATGATGAACAGATTTGTGAATTATGAAATCATGGCGGCGAATAAGAAGATTTAGATCAGGTGGAATAACAATAAGAACTATACTGGTACAAGTTGATAGACTCGGGTGATGTAATTTGTTTTTAACTACTTAAACTACCAATGAATTTACTTAAACGTCTTAGTATCATTGGTTTATGTGACTGAAATAAAAGTACTATCTTATATACACTTGGTCTTATACAATAATAAGATGGTAATAATTCTTTACGTTTATCCAGAAGAGCTTTGCATTTCATAATCATGTGATATTCATTCCCGACTTCCGCCTTGCATAAAGTACATAACCTTTGTTCCTTGGGGATATTCTTCCACCGGCCGGTTTCAATGGGTAAATGGTGATTACTGGTTCTAAATTTCAGCATAACTTTAGCTTGTTTAAAGGATAAAATATTCAGATAATGTTCATATCCAAATTCACTTTTAATTGCCGAGTAAAAAATTCCTTTGGAAGAGCTGTTTATTTGGTCTTGCCAGATTTGGTAATATACATCTTTTAATTTCTGTTTAATTGCAGCCTTTAACCACCGTAAACTTGAAACCGACTGGTTCAGCCATATATAAGAAAATCCCAAATTGTCAAACAAAGATTTGATAAACTCAAGCCATTTACTCGATACAGTACCAAATTGTCCAAAAATAAGTTTATACATGAGAACACTAGTAGCATTGCAATTCCCACTTATTAATTTACTCTAGTAATTAATCATTCTGGAATAGATCGATATTGTAATTGGATATTGCCCTATTTCTCCATATACCATATACGTCGGAGTACTAGTCCGCAAGCCTAATATTTGTTTTAAAAATTTGATCTCTGTTTGTTCAATAAGCGATGGGGTTTCATATCCCCAGATTTCACAGCCATATATAAGTATCGGTTTTACAATTACGTCATATAATTTCAAAATGCAATCTAGTGACAAATTTAGATTTTTCGATCTCCGAAGTACACTATAGAAAGCCTTAGAAGCCTGCTGAACATTGTTTTTTATCGACTGTATAAAACGTCCTGTGTTTGTGAAATGAACACCCAGATAATTAAAACACCTAACCACTTCAACTAAGCTACCTTGACAATAAAATATGTCATTTTTATACTTTCTTCCAAAAATGATTACCTTGGTTTTCCTAGCGTTAATTTTCAACTTCCATTTTTGACAATACTCAGCATAAACGTCTATTGATTTCTGCAATCCCGTTTTAGTATCTGCGAACAGAACCGTGTCATCTGCATACAATAGCACAAAGGTCTTCACATATGTAACAATATCACAATTGCTAAACAGAATTTCTAAATCTAAGCCAGTACAATTGTTCTTTATAAAAAACTCATCTAAATCATTCACAAATATAGCAAAAAGCAAGGGAGATAAATTTTCCCCTTGACGTACGCCGACATTACAGGGGAAAGTTTCGGACAGATTACCATTACTTTTGACACATGATTTAATGTTTTGATACATACTAAATATTACTTTAAACACTTTTCCATTAATGCCGAAAGACAAAAACTTTTTTCCAAAGCCCACTCCTCCAAACTGTATCAAAAGCTTTTTCTAAATCCATAAAAGCACAGAAAAGTCGTTTTCGTTTAAATTTCATAATTTGCATCAGACAATTTAGGCTAAATATGTGGTCTATTGTTGAGCAGCCTTTTCTGAATCCTGCCTGTGAATCGGATAGTAAATTATTTTGTTCCACGAAGTCTGTAAGGCGTTTATTTATAACAGCTGTAAATAATTTTCCTACACAACTCAACAAAGTTATAGGTCGGTAATTTTCAGGTTCGAGGCGGTTTCCCTTTTTTTTATATATAGGTTTAATTATTCCAACTGACCAACTTTCTGGAATACGCCCCGTATCTAACACTAAATTAAAAAGTCTGAGATATATGGGTTTCATAATGTCAAATGATTTTTTAATATATTCATTGACAACATTATCGTTGCCCGGTGCCTTTCCGTTTTTAAGTTGCTTTACAGCTTCGAATATTTCTTTCTCTGTTATGGGGTTATTTATTGAGTCATTATTAATATCTCGAGGAATACTACTTTCATCCTGGTTATCAGAGGTATATTCACTATTATCCCCCATATTTATTTTACTGAAATGTTCAAATAGAGAATCTAGAGATAAATTATTGTCAATGGAATTTACATTATCCCCCTTTATTATTTTCCAAAATTCTTTTGAATTCGAAGATTTCATCTCCTGCAACTGTTTACGAAGAGTATTTCGATAAGTTCTGTATTTCTTTCTGAGAATACTTCGGTAATTTTTACTTGACTCATTCAAATATTTTCTATTATCGTCTGACCGATTCAGATGATAATTTTTCTTTTTAGAATTAATTTTCTGCTATTTTGGCATTCTTCATCAAACCATTTATTTTTCTGTTTTGTTGGAGCACTTTTATTATTTCGACCTGCTGATACACCAAAAGTTTGATTCGCAGATTCCACGAGTATCTTCGCTACATTATCAGCAATTTGTGTAATTGAAACCTGATCTGTATCTCCACCATTTAGTTCATCAAGTGATACCTTAAGTTCATTTACCATATTTAAATCAATATTATTTACATAGTCCTCAACACACTCCTCTTTCCATTTCCGAGGTTTGTCTTTCTGCTTATTATTCGTATTCCGTGTAGAACATTTGGCACTATTGTCATAATATAGGTCATGAATTTTTAGAGAGAATGATAATGGACTGTGTATATCTGAATAAAGGCAACAGAAATCATGTACTTCAAAATCATTAATTAATTGAAACCCTGATAAAGATGATAATACATAGTCAATTAAGCTTACACCTTTACTTGTAACTTTCCCAATTTCTGCATCTTTACCAATGCGACCGTTACATATATACATATTATTATTTCTACATACTTCGATCAATTTCATGCCGTACGTATTTTTACATTTATCCTGTGTTGCACGACTCATTTTAACACCCATATCTACTAATTTCAAGGGTTCATCAATTATGTCTCTTAGTTCATCATCTCTTAGTTCATCATTACTAGAGATTGACAATTTATCTACTATTTCTCGTTCGATTTCAGAAAGACTATGTACAGTGGAGTATGGTGACCCCTCCGGTAGACAATAAACCACACCTATATATGCATCGTCTCTTGTATTTAAAGTACTTTTTTTTACATTTAACCATATGAGATATTCGGACGTATTTTCTAAAACATTCACAGACTGTAAACATCCTTCTCGAACTGCTATAATTATACCACCAGATGGGTTATTTAATGATGTAGTCCTATGATTCGAAAATACTTCATAACCAGGGATTTTTATAATATCTAATTCTGTAGTTTTTGTTTCCGCAAAACCGACGACATCATACATATTTATAAACTCAATAAACTCGGGATCAATTAATCGTTGTTTTAACCCACACACGTTTATGTAAAGTACTGTTAGTAAATCATTATTGTCTACTGAATCTATTGATTCAGTTTTCCCGAAGTTCAATAAGATGTTATAGTTTTTAGCTTGACGATCACAATCACCCGGTATGTGCTAGTAATATTCATCATCGTCATCTAATGTGTCTGACTTGTCATTGACAGCTGGACTGGCATTGTCGGTGGATATTTGTTGTGCTGCAGTCATATGCAAATTCGTCTGCGGTGCCGAATCCAGACTGGGGCTCGTCATATGGTCAGTTGGTACGTTCTCGTGAACAGCTACATGGGCCTCTGTTATTTGACTGGACACAGAAACTTCGTGTACCGGATTTACCTCCATTTCGGCATTTATTTGCATAACAGGGGTTGCTGGTGTATTCATTGGTATTTCTGTGCGAACGGCCACACTCTCCTTGTGATTATTTGTAACACTTGCTTGGTCTTGTAGGAAATGAAATCGATTACTGGTACCAACAGGTTGTTGAGGAGGTTCTAGTCGGTGACTTTGACGGGTATTTGTAATTTGATGCGGTTGATTGCCAAATGGCGCTGATCGGTGAGCTTGGTGGACATTTACTGTTTGTTGTGGTGGAGGTTCTGCACGGTAAACTTGACGGTTTCTCGTCGGCTCGCGATACTCACGATGTCCATTTACAAACAGTTTATCTACTACCAGTCGGGCGTGTTCACCACGATTTCTCTCAGCGCGCATGACTGGAAACAACTGACGTCTCCGGGAAAGAATTTCTGGGGGAAACTGTTCATTTACCCAGTAATTTTGGCTACGTAATACTTCTGGGCCTTTAACCGTACCAACTCTCTGTCCTTGAACTTTGAAAATTTGGCTATAATTGGTCTTGGCCTAGAATATACTCTTCCTTCAACCTGGTATGGTGGCTGCCTATGGACCCTCTCAAACTCGATATCCTTCTCTATGCCCATGGCATGGGAGCTTGAAATAAAAGAATTAACTAGGTATGGGTATTATAATACATTAACAGGGAGCCCAAGCGAGGAGTCGGCACCCCCACATCGGCACCCTCACCAAAGCACGATATGTGCCAATATTCCACCGTTCCGCATGCCACACCACGCAATCATCGTCAACCAAGCTCGACAGACAACAAACAAAACATGTACCATACCATTTTTATCCGACCGCATCTATGGAAAAGGAAATCAGGAGAAAATCGGCAGCAAACTGTCCAAACACGCTTCTTTGGCCTCATTTACCGGAAGACTAATGACGTATGTCCAGTTGTAGCGCGAACAACAACACGTGACCAGCTGATGTCCCGGTTAACCCTTTCGTGCGCCTGACACAATATCAGTCACACCATGCTCCATGGTCACACAGCTAGAAGCTCGTGCAGATTGACTACAACACACTGTCAGTGAGTGCACGGGTTGAAGGATGAACCAAATGCAGAAAGAAGCTGTGGAAATATGTCTTGCTGGACATAAATTTGTTATTAGTTGGTCACGCTATATCAATTGATATCTCAAACAATTTCAACTATCAGCACATGGCATACCATTTATTGAGGTTCACAGTCATGCTTCCAATGGGCAGACATGCATTGTTGGTCAATGACAGTGTGTTGTAGTCAATCTGCACGAGCTTCTAGCTGTGTGACCATGGAGCATGGTGTGACTGATATTGTGTCAGGCGCACGAAAGGGTTAACCGGGACGTCAGCTGGTCACGTGTTGTTGTTCGCGCTACAACTGGACATACGTCATTAGTCTTCCGGTAGATGAGGCCAAAGAAGCGTGTTTGGATAGTTTGCTGCCGATTTTCTCCTGATTTCCTTTTCCATAGATGCGGTCGGATAAAAATGGTATGGTACATGTTTTGTTTGTTGTCTGTCGAGCTTGGTTGACGATGATTGCGTGGTGTGGCATGCGGAACGGTGGAATATTGGCACATATCGTGCTTTGGTGAGGGTGCCGATGTGGGGGTGCCGACTCCTCGCTTGGGCTTCCTGTTAATGTATCATAATACCCATACCTAGTTAATTCTTTTATTTCAAGCTCCCATGGCCCATGGTGTCCGAAATAAACTGTTTGAGAACTTCCTCAGTTTTTTCAGTGTTTCCCCCGTCAGTAATTCCTGTGAAGACCAGATTATCTCGCATTGTTCTTGTTTGCAAATAAAGGAGCTCATTTTTTGTGTATTCCAGATTTGCTCTAAGTGTCCGAGTTTCATATTCTGTTCGCTCTTTCTCCCTTCTAGTATCATCAAATAATGAGCTCATAGTATAGCCCTTGTTGGCGTGACCAGGGGATGCTCACGGCATTGGGTCTCAAAAACCGAGCTAACGCGCACGGCAAACATCAAAATTCAACTCATGAAATTCGACCCAAATACATGAATAAATACGTACCTTATTCCATCAACTTATCCATAAACACACACAATCTGCTCACGAAAGCACAGAGGGTAGAAAAAACACAAGTGACTCGGTATTGTTGTTGTTTCTCGGCACATATCAAAACGTCGTCCTTGCTCGCTTCACGCCATATTTCTTTCCTTTCCTTTGCGCATGTGCAAACCTGACTGTGTAAGCAGCGCGCACGAGTATTACCCAAAATGCAAACCGCGCACGTGTTCGGAAAAAAATTCGTCCACTGGCAAACAACATGTCGGCTGTTAGGAGGGCAAGGAAGAGGCGCTCCTCAGCGTCTCTTAATATCAGTGGACCAAGCCCCAGAATTATTAGGCGAATTAATAATGGTGGTCAAGATTCATTGAAAAATAGAATAATTAATTCTATAGCAGAATCAAAGTATGAACGCGCTATTAAACTTTCTATGTCTAAACAACTGTGCAGAGAGGCCGTCCTTGGTGTGGTGGGACAAGAAATCAAGAGAGAAGTATGACAAATAACACACTGTTTACAGAACATTTATAATTTCAAGTCATAATTTTTTAGTATTTAGGTCTTCATTAAGACATTAACATTACATTTTTCCGAAGAACACAATTGCCACTATGGGCTACGTCAATGACCTTTTTTTATCCAGGATATATATTCTTTAGGAGAAAATAGAGGCCATAAAGACTGTCATACACATATATATGATGGAAACACTATATGTAAGATACCTATATATTTCATGACTATGATGATTGCAGTCAATTATGCTATTGTGAACCAAATTCAGTTGTAAGTACTAAAAACTTTCTTATGCATACTATTTTCTTCTTCAATTATTCACTGTAGACGTTGCGTTACAACTTTTCAAGTCTGCAAAACGCTGATAGACGATATAGGTGAATAGTCAATACAGTAACAAAATGATATCAGTAATTTTTATTTGTTACTATTTTCAGCTTACAAATGTAAATCAACAACCAACATCGTTGTATGTACTCTATAAAAAAGTCGAGTGAAATTTCACAAGTAAGAGTGAAAATTGATCCCACTCAATACTTGATTGAGACTTTCACTCAACTGAAGTGGTTTTAACTGAAAATGAGTGAAAAGTAACTCAAGCTGAGTGAGAAGTAACTCAAGTTTGAGTGAACAGGTACATTTCACTCAAACTTGAGTCGAACAGTTCACTCAAGTTTTTTAGACAGTATATATTGTGTTGGTCATTACAGTTTCTTTCTTTATTTAATTTCTTTTTGCAGCTGTTTACATCTACAACAGTACATGTCTGAGATTGTATAATCAAATTCTTCATGTACCGGTATTTTAACTTCATATTATGCCATTTGCAATACAATACGATCAACCGATTTTTTACATTCAGATGAAGAAATTCGTAAGTTCCAACAGCCACTTTTCTAAGGAACTTCAGCCAGACACCATCGGGTCATTTTCATGGAGAAATGCTCTCCAGGAGTGCAGAGAAGAAATGCCTATATCAATGGAAATGCTGGATGCAGTGTTCCCAGCTGCGAGCAAAATTGCGAGTTACTACAACAGCATGGGACCCAACCAAAACAAAAGGTTGGCCATCTTCAAAGTGTGGATTTTCTCTAGCATTTCGAATAAGTACGAATACGCTCATAAACAGCTTCTGTTACTTTCGTCCCTACTCTCCTGGGGGAACAACGCGAGTGGGGCAATTACTGCCGTCATATGACGAAAGGAAGCAAGTAACAAATGCTGACTTGCTCCATTTTGTCTCTGAAAGCCAAGTGAATGTGATGCCTTGCTTCCTTTGGCCATTTCATTACAGCCGAAAAGGAAAGCGTTTTCACCACTGGCTATGCTGATATGTGTGACTTACTTCCCTCTGTTTCACCGAACAGATATCTTATTTTTTTCCAAATGTCACTTGCTTCCTTTTGCCATATGACTTATTATAAGTAACACAAAATTGTATAGCAGGGATGGCTACTTCCGAAACATAAAGTCAATCCTAATTAGGATTCCAAGCCATGCAATGTGTGGAAAAGTGTTATATTAATGGTATTATTATTTCTTTTCTTGGGATTTTCTCATGAATAAGCAAATTAGTTGTATTTTAAGCAGGACGCCGTTTACATACAGACATTAATATCGTTTTCAAGTGACAGATTTTGTGACCATTCCACGATCGCACATTACTTCAACGACGACGCCTTCCAGTTGTTAAATCGGGTACCCCGCTCTGTCTTATTTCCTTGGAATACGGTATTGCCTCTCACGCCTATATTTTATGGTAGGTTTGACCTACATTTACTCCTTGTACACTCTTAAAACGCAAATGTTATATTTAACATCTAGAGAGTTGGAGGAGGGAAAACATTTAGAAAGTGTTGTTTCACCACTTTTAAGTGTTGGATGTAACAGCTTAAAATTTTCCATTTAACACTTAAAAGTGATGAATACAACACTTTCTAAATGTTTTCCCTCCTCCAACCCTCTAGATGTTAAATCTAACATTTTCGTTTTAAGAGTGTATAATCGACGGTAAATGCGTCAACAATGGTAAAGGGGGTTGTATTTTAGGCGAAAGTGTGCGTCGCGCATCCAGTTATGGAAGAAAGACGTGTGACGCGAAAAGGGATGTCGCGTTTGAAAACACGACGTCGCCTTTTGTGTCGCGTTTTGCAATGTTAAGGTGGGTCCCTGGTCATTTCACTAGCTGAAATGTAAACTTACAAGCATCGTCGTTCAACTCAAATCATCGAGAGAATCAATTGGAGAGGATGGCCTTTTAGTTTACCGCTCAGCTTCAAGTTATGTCCAAATTCAATCGGACGAGTCTCAGTTGAAAAACTTGGAAGACAAATTTTTCGACTGCCGGAGATTAGGTAAACCACTTTCCTTTCCTGAATTACCCTCGTGGGATTTGCCGCGCCATTTGTTTCGTCGATTTACAACTCGAACGCAGAGTAATTCAAATGTCCGTAGTTGGAACGGGGAACGTCCGTGGATGAAGCATTACCCCATCCTCTCCTAGTGTGCTTTGCGCAACGCTGCATTTACCCCTGTAGGGGTCTCGCCATCTTTTGCAGGATTCCTGCAGAAACCAATAACTGTTCTGTCCAACTGTTTTACTGATCGTTAAACGTATATTTATCTTCAAATATACTTAACGGATATTCAGTGTGTTACAAAACGGCAGTGTCACACAGTTTGAAGGCAGCTTTTTGACAAATTACCTCAGAAGTATATGTTGCGGAAATATATATCGGTGAATCGCGGCTGATATTAGTTCGCCCAGTGTTCCGCACTCCTATCCTCTTATCCATTTATATAATAAACTGCTGGCATTTCAAGAAAAAAGTATGGTGACCAACCATTTTTATTTCATATTTCGCAACAAATAAATCAATTATGTTTGGAGTGGTAAATGAAAGAACATCTGGCGGTGGGAAATGAGCTTCCGACATGTAAACACGGTCTTCTCTCTACTAATCCAATGACACAGAGTGTCTACACAAATGACGCAATATTTATAAACAGAATACCGCGACTGCCTGTTTTTATTTCATGATTTATCTTATGTTGCTGTAACAAGTTATTCATGAAACTTGAAGCATATTCTTACTTTTAACACTTGACTCCATCTACTCCGTTAAATATGATTAATTAGAGCACCTGGTTAGCCAGATGTAATTTTGCCCAGCGCTTTTTCCCCCCAGAAAATAACCCACATGTCAGACATGAAATACTCCCTAAAACGGCCAATATTGTTTTCAGCAGTACTGTAATTTATTGCAATGAAATATTATGATTATTATCATTATAAAACATTCTTACCTTGTTCATTATGAGTGGGGCAAATGCAAAACAGTCGCTTTTTCCAAAGCCGGTAGGAAGAAGTCCCAGAACATGCTTCTTGGCACACACATACTTTAAAATATTCCGTTGTTCCGTTTTGAGCGAATAATTCAAACTCAAGACGGACACAACAGAATCGATGGCCCTCCTTACAGCCGACCTGTTGTTTGCCAGTGGACGAATTTTTTTCCGAACACGTGCGCGGTTTGCATTTTGGGTAATACTCGTGCGCGCTGCTTACACAGTCAGGTTTGCACATGCGCAAAGGAAAGGAAAGAAATATGGCGTGAAGCGAGCAAGGACGACGTTTTGATATGTGCCGAGAAACAACAACAATACCGAGTCACTTGTGTTTTTTCTACCCTCTGTGCTTTCGTGAGCAGATTGTGTGTGTTTATGGATAAGTTGATGGAATAAGGTACGTATTTATTCATGTATTTGGGTCGAATTTCATGAGTTGAATTTTGATGCTTGCCGTGCGCGTTAGCTCGGTTTTTGAGACCCAATGGCGTGAGCATCCCCTGGTCACGCCAACAAGGGCTACTCATAGTAGAGGCACTCAGCTCTAGTTCATCAACTCTCAATGTTATGTTCGGTAAATTGCATTCAATTCTGTCAACTTTGATTTGTACTCCATCTAATTTCTGTTCGATCATGTCCAACTTACCGATTTGCGCACCGATATGGTTGAGCTGTCCTTCTAGACGATCCAGAGTACTAACAACACCGCTCCAGTTGTACGGTAATGGTACATATTGATCCGCTCTCTGTCCTCCATGTAACACGTAGCCTGGAGGTGGATGATTAACAGATGGCTGTACATATCCATAAGGTATTCCAGGCGAGGTCGTTTGGCCCGAGGCCCCGTTGAAAGGCTGTGTACTAGAGTCATTGAACAACACTGCGTTTGCCTGCCCTATAGTCTCACTGATCTGCTGAGATGCTGCCATAGGTTTTTTTTTGTTTTCTGTGCCTGTTTTCGGAATGCTTCACTTCTATTTCGTTTCCTTCCCATTCCACGTATCCAGTAACATAAATCAGACCTGTTTTTAACAGTTCTGTCCACCGAAATCAATAAAAATGTTCAGTTTAACGGAGCGATGTTGCTGTTCGTCCGCACTTGCCGCCATGTTTTTTCACTTCTCTATGGCCGCCAAACCTGTTAGCCAATCAACAGCAGTTGCTTTCAGTGCAACAGATCATCACCTTCCTGACATAGTGCAGCAGACTAGAAGTCTGTCCCTGTCAGGATTCAGGAGAAAAGCCCTTTGTTTTGCACAAAACTGTTTGCAGAAAATTCAAGATGATGGCCAAACCACGTGACCTAGGAATATTTTTTTTGCATATGGGTGCACTCCGGAGATTCTTTTATTCGGCATGGAATAGACTATGGGTCCGTTTTTAGGCCACCAGTTGTCGCAAAACCATCAACCCAAATCACTTATATGTATATATTTTCTGAAAGAGCATGATGAAACTATTATTTTAAGATATAACACTGCTATGTTATAGAAAAATTAAACTCGAACATTCTCCTCCATGCTTGCTTCATTTTCCTAGAAAACCCCTTAAAAATGTCGAAAAATGGTCAAATTCGGCTCAATTTCCAGAAAAAATCTGTAAGAGCGATTTTAATTAAACTTCTTACACACGTTCCCTGGTTCGGTCTCAACTTAAAAAGGCAAACAAAAGTGGGTGTCAACCTAACCGTTTTTTGTCAGATTTTCTTCCCGTAAATGAGTCCCGATTTTTAGGCACACCCAAGGGGCATAACTGAGGCAGGACAAACTTACTCCATGATCCCGATCAGCGTGTAGACGAATCCAGCCCTCGATTTGTACGTACTCGTTTGCATCGATGATAATGCTGAATAGGATGGCATTATAGATATAAGCTATTAAGGAGACAAGAAGAATTATGATGTAGCAGAACAAGGGCAGTCTATCGTATTATGAAATTAGAGAGGGGCCATTACTACGAAACTGCGGAGGGCCACCTATGGTGATCGCCATATCGTGTAACATATATTTCGTAACTTTCCCGTCCAAATCCGTTCCTTGAAAATCCAACCATATTGATTGGATGATGGCGGAGAAAGTTCTAAGAGATAAATTTCGGAGACCTGGATCCCATGATCATCAGCACCAAGTTTCGCATCGATCGGTTTAGCGGTTTCAGAGGAGAAAATATTCTAAATTTTAAGGTTTTAAGCTAAATCCAAGATGGCTGTCAAGCCATATGACTAATCAGAATCAACTTGGTATATGCCCTAGATCACATCCACCAGAACATATCCTGAAAGTTTGGGCTTAATCCGTCTCATCGTTCTTAAGATATCAGTGACACAAAATCTTGTGGAATAATAATAATAACAATCCGAACTATTTCAATAGCGTACCTAGGTTCTGCGTGCCTGGTCCCCTAATAAAGCATTCATCTTATAATTAAAGAGATAGTCGAATATGTTTATCGGGTCTATATATGATTAATATGATAAAGATATCGATGAGAGAGTGCAACAGTATGTAACAGTGTGTAACAGGGTTACGGGCAATCTCATGAAATGGCAAATAAGAACTATATTTCCAACGAGGGAAACGAGATTACGTCAAAAGTTTAATGATCATGTGATCAATTGTCATTGATGACCTGGTATATTTATAACGATATTTTGGAGACAGCCAGTCAGCTTCAAAGCGAACACAATATTAACTATGATGAAGCTATCAAACGAAGTATCAAACAGAGAAAGGACTTATCCGAGAGAGGTGGAATTACGACTTGGACAGTGATGATGCGGAAATATGATTCTGTTTAAGAATAAGAATAAATTGGTAATATTCAAAACAATTTTACAAGTTTTTATTATGCATGACAAAAAATATGTTCTGTTATGTATTAGCAATGACATGATGGAATGCTGTAGTGTAACTGGTTGATTAATAAAACATATTCTACCATATTTTCTCGATTTCTTTCTTCCTATGGGTTGGAAACTATAGGATTGTTAGACCTCTCAGAAATTCTCCTCTGCTAGCTTGCTTCCGTTTTTGATGACGTCATTTCTACGTGTTTCTATGTGAAATGTCTTTGTATTAAGATACTTGAACAGGTTATATTGAATATGATATAGTTTAGTACTCTTCAAAATCAAAACTTAGTTATCTCCCCATATAGTAATCCTCTCAATAACATCCATGTAAATATATGGTTGTGGTATTGCGATTGGGCTGGAATGGATATGCCGAATCTTCCGTGACTAAATATGGCAGCGTTTCTTTACAAATAATCAAGTGGTTAAACATGTTGGACACATGCTTGATTCTAATTGGTCGAGTCCTTGAACTTGGTCGAGTTTTACTCTCAAACCTACACCCGATCTTTCTCATTATTTTGACCCTCTCTCATTATTTTGACCCGTACTCTTTATTTTGATCTTTACTCTTTTACCCCTTCGTTTATCTATTAACTATTCGTTCCCTATTCACTGGCCACGGCTATCGAATCTGCAAATCACTCGCTTCTGATTTTGTCTACCTGATCAAGCCCATGATCCTGAACCCTGATCTTGTGTTACGTCACTCCCTTTGATGACAACACTTCCATTTATGATGTTACTTCCGGCGATTAAGTCACTTCCGGTGGTGACGTCACTCCTGATAATGTGATTTTCGGCGATGATGTCAATTCCGATCCTCCCTACCACCCTCATGATTGTTTGATGCGAAGCTGTTTTGTTCCTCTACTCTTCACTTTCAACAAAAAGGCAAATTTATAAATGGCTTATGGATGAACCTCCAAGAATATTCCCCATCCCCACCATGATTCCTCACCTCTACCCTTATTTGAGACAGGACTAGAGCAATGTCCCCCTGTTTGATTAAATATTCAACAAGAAATATATGTGTTTATTATTATATAGCAAAACATGGAAAATCTGGCATGAGAAGTTTGATTTAATGAATTTCAAGCAAGAAAAAAATGACTATGACTAGTGTTATGACTATTAAATGATACACATATATTTATACTGAGTATGGTCATATCATATTTTTGTTTCATTTATTGCCTCCTCTTAACCTGATGAATAAATACTGAAATTTACAACAAAATAATCAACTTCTAAAAATGAACGTCTTGCATGCATAGGATTATTCTCAATTTCTCACATTTTTAAAGCTATTTCTAAACTAAGGGTACAAACCGTATACGATGGTATAAGCTGAAGAGACAAACCTCTTATTCAACCATTATTGT
>JAVTVY010033861.1:0-15379 GCA_036873755.1 Hanleya hanleyi | reverse complement strand
ATGACGTTTTGCAAATCTAGGTGTACCAACTTTCAAAAAGATCCTAGCAGACAAGATAATTCAAATAATTCAGGTGAAGTAGATATACTGGTATATCTATCATTATTCAACCTATATTAAATGTGAAACTGAGAATTTAAAAACTTTGCATTTCACCTTTAAATAATAAATAGCGTTTCAATTGAAATACAAGCGTCATGTCCGTCATTCAATATTCAGCCGTGGTCCATTAAAGAATCTCTGTGTCCATAATCCACATCTTCATTTTATCCAGCCAATTTTTACGTTCCCACTTCGAACCTGCCTTGATTTATCTGACCACCTTCAGTGTTCAAATTCCGAGCTGTACTTGCCTATGAATGAGAGACGAAACCAATCAGAACGTACACGTCGATTGAGATTAGAGTAACACCATCCTGTATTAGCAGCATCCTTCCTCCTAATATGGTGCCCACTATATAATTCAGCCAATCAATGACGCTCTTGTGCGACCCATTTCGAATTTCAAATATTTTTGAGGTGAGGGACGTCTCGTGTCCATTCATAAGTTCTTTTTACATTGAAGAGGGCCAGATATATCAAGGTGAGTTCGAAGTGGGAACGTAGAAATTCGCTTGATGAAATGAACACGATAATCCAAAGACCTAATTCATATCACAGCATGAGCACCAAATTCAAGATGAATGTCAATTGTGGCACCATAATGTCGGGTAGATATATTGACTGGTCTTTGATATTAGGGATATTTTCAGGGGTTCAGGAGAATAGTGCTTATTGCTGTTTTGAGGTACATCTAATAGTATGTAGCTAAATAATATATAGCCCTCACGAGTATGAGGGTTATAGGTCGACCCCAGTCCCCTCCAGCGAGGGTTTTATGGTTAACTTAAAAAAATGTACTGCGCGTGCGCGCGCAGACCCCTTGTTATCACGTTCTATTGTTATGACGTTGTTGTTCTGACGTTGAATAAAAGATGAAAAAAACACCAATGATGGGTTTTGACTTTCTCTTTTTTATTTAAGTCAACAAGAATGAGTTACTCTATACAAATAGAATACAGGGTACAAATAGTAGGGGTATGTACACATAGAATAGTAGTGATTAAGGTACAAAAAAAGTTTGTCAGGAGTAGGATTTGAACCTACGACGGGTTTCACCCACCAGCACTTAATACCGGCGCCTTAGACCACTCGGCCATCCTGACTTTTACAGTTTTATAACTCGTGTATCCACAGTTATAGTTCCACATTTTGTTTTTACAAGTCCAAGTAGGTGGTGCTCACACCGTCGGCCAATACTTTTCGTTTGGGATAAAAGAAAGTAAAGGCGTCTCGTTGCTGGATATAGGTGCGCATCTGGTGGTTGACGACCCGGAATCCTCGGTTAGTGC
This sequence comes from Hanleya hanleyi, assembly GCA_036873755.1. Classification (NCBI taxonomy): domain Eukaryota; kingdom Metazoa; phylum Mollusca; class Polyplacophora; order Lepidopleurida; family Hanleyidae; genus Hanleya; species Hanleya hanleyi. The sequence continues at coordinate 13,988 of JAVTVY010033861.1, read as the reverse complement.
CACTCGCACTGGCCTGGCTTTGCAACACGCCCAGGTAGAGAGCTTTGTCGATGGCAGGGTCACGTCGGTTGACCCCTTTACAGCTAAACTTATTTTCCGCTCCTCCATCTCCTCCGTAACAGTAGTAGGTCTTGGAGGAGAGCGCAATCATAGCATCGCCACTCCACTCCAGCTTGAACAGGCCGGGTGTCCGCTTGTCGTAGGTGTAGTGCTCACGTCGAGGTAGCCACAGGTCGCGATCCGCTTCATACTGATCCCTTAGCTCGGGTTTCACCAGGGACTCCCAATCGGCGTTGGAGACCGCCATGTAGGCCGAATCTGTGTCCATCTCCATCAACTGCCAGTCTGAGGGGTTAAAATACACACCCATAAAATCATAGATGAATTCCAGCATCCTCAGCTTGGCGACCTGGTAGACCATACATCCAATCTGCAGGGGTAAGTTGTACCGGATAGTCTTCTTGGCTGAAGTGACTTCATAAGTGTCGTCATCGATGACCTCCACGGACCGAAAGAGAGGAGAATTCACTTTTTTGCGGGCTTGGGCAGTGCTACAAATGTTCACGTTGACGTGCTTATCCTGGTTCGTAACCGTTTTTCCATAATAACCATTCCCAGTGAGTTTCCAACATTCAGCCATGATGGCCTGGCTCGGGTCTTGATCACCTTGACGACGGGCCTTCGTCACGAGGTCGGCATTCTCCGCAAAACAAGCCTCGGGTACGTACTGGATTACTTGATAGATTTGAGTAATTTCCAAACCGTGGTTCATGTACCACTGCAGTAAGGGGGTGCCCAGCAAGATTTTCTCGGCCCACATACTCCCAATCAACATACGGCGTGGTTGCTGAAGTACTTCATGCTGCTCTGCGTAGGTCCTCATGGTCTCGCCAATGTCAGCCCGACCCACCAGCGTGTTCTTGAAGATAGGCGGACACTGGGCGAAGAGGGGCTTGAGAGTGTCGGGAACGTGCACATCACATTCTACAAAGCCGTAGAGCTGACCCGAACGAATGGCGTCCAACATCTGGGGTAGACTGAGAAGTCGCCGACGACTCAAGGGATATTCACGTTCTTTTAAGAACCGTTGTAAATGAGGTAGGGCCTGGCACATGGTGTGGAATTCACACTCCCACATCTCTATAAGATGGAATCCTCGCTCTTTGACATAATCACCGTTGATCACTACTTCGTCCCGTAATTCTTGTGCCGATTTTCCACGTCGCTCATTGAAGCGGCCCGCACTAAAATGACATTCGTGACCGTGCCAGTAACACCCGTAAAACTGGAATACAGTGGGTTTGCCTCGTACAAGGGCAAACCCATCGACGGGAAGTCGGCGATCCCCTATCCGCTTCTCCGTGGCGTTGGTCTGGTGACGAATATAAATGGCCCGTCGATAGGCTTCCCAGTCTATCCACTGGTCGGCAAGATGTTTATACGGCGTCCGTTCAGGTGTAAAATGCCTACCTTCTGACACCCAACGTGTATAATGTCCACTCGGCATAGGTTGGGCGAGCGACCACAGGTACAAGGCATTGGCGTCAAATCCGATGATTTTGGCACAGGGTTTTCCACTAGGGAGAGTCGTGACGTCCTTCTCATGGTAGCGGTGGAAAATAAGACTGGGACCACCCACAATGTTCCGCTTCAGACATTCATGCATGTCTGCATCTTTTTTTTGAATCAGCGAGAAGTAGGTTGGACAGTCTTGAAAAAGATGGCGAAGCGCCAGACCCGGTAAACTTAAACACTCTTTGAAGATGTCCACATGCATTTGGCGACAAAAGAGTTGCACCATTTTCTCGGCCGCTTCCAGGAAAGGAACCACATCTAGGTTGTTATACCATATGAGGAAATCTCGCAACGTCTGCATATGTTCAGCGTTCCATACCTGCTGGAGTTCGATGTAGGTGGTCTCGGACAGAGCTTCCCCTTTCAGGTCATTGTAAAACGCTTCCCGGGGTGGTAACTGGGTGTCTTCTAAGCGATCCAGGCTCGTCATATAGGAGTAAGGAAAGTAACTTTTCATCTGGGTACAGTTATAGGCTTTCACCCACTGCGCATAGCTACAATTAGGTGCCAGGTAATTGCGTATATCGAGGAAACGAAGTGATGTGGTAGTGAGGGCCATATGGTTGTTGATCTTCTTGATGACCGACTTCAGGGTATCGGAGTGCGCCAAGTAAGGGTAGAGAAATTCCTTCACCATGTTCAAATCGTATCGCCCCGAATTGAAGCCGAGCACCGGTAACTGCCCTAAGTATTGAAGGAACCGTAACTTCAATTTCTCCGCATAAGGTTTAGGTAAAGGGACATCCTGCGGAGGCTGGGACTGCTGGGACTGCTGGGACTCGGCCTCGGACTCGGACTCTTCATCGTCGCTGAAGGCTACACCCGGTTCAGGAATGCGATCGTCCAGCTGGGTGAGTACGTCGTCGAACTTGGTCACCAACAATGCCGTACTGGCCGCACTGACTTGCTCTAAATACTCCATCATACGGGTGATCAACTCATAGGATTCCCCCGTGGACACGAAACACACCGGTGCAGCGTCATAGCCAGGTACGTTGGATGAAATGCTGACACTGAGGGGAATATGGCGCTGTGTCCACTGCGTTTTACCCGAAAACAAGTCCATGGGCTCCAACAGGGCCTCAAAATCATAGCATGCCCGGTAGGGAAAATAACGGTCCTCTTCCGGTATGATGATACCCTCATCGGCCAGTTCCTGGAAAATAGTAGGTGTATTATGATACACTCCACCCGGATAGACTCGCTTGACGCTGTTCTCACAGATTTTCTCGTGGCGATGTAAGTTGTAAGACTTTTTAAACACACAATGGCATTGGGCACAACTGAAAGACTGAGCGTACAGGCTCATATTGGTAATGAGCGAAAAATGACTCACGCCATTGTCATCGAACACATTCACTTTCATCGTAGCAGCATACCGTTCTGTAGATCGACGAACCAATTCAGCCACATAGGTATCGTCCTCCTCGCGTCGTAATCGATAAACAAAGATATTAATATCGAACAGTGTTTCTACATCATCCAAATTCTTAAAGGGGACTCCACGGAAGTGCCGCTTATCCATGTCTTGATGCTCTAAATACGCTTCCCAATAGCCATCGGTGATTGTGTCACAAGCCTGGGGGTTACACTCGTCCAGATGCACGGCCAAACACCGAAACAGACATTTCCGGTCTTTGTAGGGTCCATGTTTTCCTGCTGTTAATGCATACAGGCCTTGTCGACGAAGCAACCACGGGGGGAGTTGTACAGGAGCACCGATCGGGTGATCTCGCATTTTCGTGACGAAAAATGTAACGTTAGTGACCATTTCCACAAGCCATTGTGTATTGGGGCGTTGCAGACGGGCCCACTCCAACGGGTCTAATGTAGTGAGTTGCTCGACCACTGGCTCCAGAGAAATCTCATCCGTGATGGTGAACGGCTGGTCAAACACATACGAATTGTTACTGGGATAGAAATACCGCAGTTGGTCTGTCTGTTTATGCCGTAAGATATAGCCAAATGTGACATTCAACTTATAGGCTGTCACCTGATCTTTGAAAATGTTCTCGGCATATGTAGTGAGATACGTGAGGTCCTCCAGCCGAAAATTGTATAAGTCCAAAAGACGACGATCACGGTGAAAACAATGGCGTATGGTAGGCCAGTGTCGTTGATAAATGGCCCTGACACGTGCATCTTCAGGCAAGACTTCAACCGGAGGTGCGGCTGGGTCGAAGGGAAAATCTGCTCCACGTCTCATGCTTTTCGTCTCATACAAGCGGATAGGCAAGCAGGCAGGCAGGCAGGCAGGCAGGCAGGCAGGGAGACAGGTCAGGTAAGTGAGATTGAATACACCCTCCCCTAAAAATGGACTCCTTTTATAGCCCATTGAACCTCATTTGCATATTTTCAGCGGATCACAGGCCGCCATCTTGAAAAACGACCACCCCTCACACACAAAAAACAAGCCGCCATCTTGAACACGACCACACACAGCTTTTCCCGATCCCCTCTCATTTGCATAGACTCAAGCATGCGCATACACTCACGCATGCGCACACATACAATCACCCCTCATTTGCATAGATTCACGCATGCGCATACACTCACGCATGCGCATCAATCACCTCATTTGCATATTCTACTCCTCATTTACATACACTCACGCATGCGCATACACTCACGCATGCGCATACACTCACGCATGCGCACACATACAATCACCCCTCATTTCCATAAATACTCCTCATTTACATTGACTCACGACATGCGAAACCCCCCTATGCCAACCCAATTATTCACTCCGCGCATGCGCAGTGAGGCGCTAAAAACTGCCCCCCCCCTATGCCAACCCAATTATTCACTCCGCGCATGCGCAGTGAGACATAGCCACGCCCACAAAATTATTTCTGCGCATGCGCAGTGAGGAGCCAGAGGCTTTCAAGACTCTTTTACTACTACTGTTCTCACATGTATATATAAAACCGTATTCGCCAGATATAAATAGATGGATGTCCAACGAACGAAACTAACGGGACTCTGTCCAGGTGGGAATAAAGATCAGTTTGTCTTCTTTTATCCATAACAACAATTAGTATTGTACAAGGTGATCAGCGATAGTAAAATACTAATCTGAAATTGGCCGATGAATAAATATAGCAAAGAATATAGTGGCAAGCATTTGACAGTCACATATAGAAACAGTTACAGTACCTTGAATTTGGCTGTACTTTATCTCCAGGGGCTCTATGAATATACATAATGATACTGCCTTCTTAACTAAACTATATTAGAAATTCCATGAATATGAATGGTTGCTATAAAGAATCCTATTTATTTATTTATTAAAGATGAAATGCAAAGGTTTTTAGATTATCCTTTCTTTTTTTATATAGATTATATAATGATAGAAATATCAGTATATCTTCTTCGCTTGGTTTACTTTCTTTTAAAATGTTGGTACCCTTAGCTCAGCAGAATTTAGATTTACAAACCAGCATCGCTTACCTTTATTAGATTGCGACGTCACGTCAGACAAGTCGCCCGGAGACTGAATGTTACAATGGGGTTCGCGAGCTCGAACTGACGTCAGGTGGCTACGTGTACCAAGAGATAAATAGCACATGCCCATGTCGGTTTTCTGGACGTCACAATGGCAACGTCATAATGTAACGGCGTTATAATCGTTCTATGACGACACGCCTTCTTTACGTGTTGGAGTACTAGTTCCACCTAATCCCCTTATTTATGGCTGAGGTGACGTCACAAACTAGCGTCAGACAAGGGCAGATAATCAATTTCAGAAATCGTTCTGACTTGAGATATCAACTTTGAAGCACCTTTTAAGAGCTACTATGAGACAAAATACTTCAAATAAAACAAAACAAAGTTATCTAACCCATGAAGAATATAAAAAGAAAAATATCTAGTCCCTTTGCATTTCACCTTTAAATTCGTCACCATACAGGCAGAGTTTGCCTATTCCACTGGATCGATACCAAGTTGTAACAAGAAACGATGATTCAAAGAAACAATGATGTTAAATAATACATGACAATATAAATAGCGTTGCATATATGTATAGATAATAATTAACAATTATTAAAAAAACACATATTTCGTGTAAAATATGTAGTCGTATTAATGTTATAAATAAGAGAAATGCGATATGTACAAGACAATACAGGTGGTTTTGAGACAAAATAAGTAGGGTTCCAGTATACGTCGAATAGAATATGTACAACATAATAAAATTTATAAACAATCTGTGTGTCCTACTAAATTTCAATTCGAGCAATTGGTAAAAATAAAATAAAAATCATGTTCACCCTTTCTATACTGAAAAGACAAAAGTGATTTAAGACATGAAAATACAGTAAATATTGTAGAGGTGCCATGAATATGCATGATGATAACAATAAATGCAACATAACAAGATGAAACTATATCAATACTGGGATACACTGCTTTAGGCTCTTACATAGGATATTCAATACTACAAGCTCTGGGTCTTTACATCCAGAATTTCATAGTATATCCATGTGCATGCTGATATAGAATCGTAGATGGAACTTCATTAATACTGTACAGAAAGGCACAAGAATACAGTAATTACACACACATTATGAATTATGGGAAATTAATATTGAACATATATCAGCGGCATACTCACGGATGGACTTTCTTTATCGCCTATGATTGGTTATATTAATGGTTCATTAATGAGACAATGTAGAATACTTATAATATTAAAGATATATCAGCAGTATACCCACTTGTGGACTATTATAATTATCTCATTAAGTAATTGTGAACATAATTAATGCAGTCAATTCATACGTACAAGTTTTACCGTTGACTATATGCTGGACATATGTAGTAGTTCTGCCTGACATGTGTAGTAGTTCTACTTGACATATGTAGTAGTTCTGCCTGACATGTGTAGTAGTTCTACTTGACATATGTAGTAGTTCTGTCTGACATGTGTAGTAGTTCTACTTGACATATGTAGTAGTTCTGCCTGACATGTGTAGTAGTTCTACTTGACATATGTAGTAGTTCTGCCTGACATGTGTAGTAGTTCTACTTGACATATGTAATAGTTCTGCCTGACATATGTAGTAGTTCCTGTAATTATAGTTATCATGTTCATAATATAGTCATATTTACATCCATATGTACATTTACAGAGGGTATATACAGAGGTGAAAGTATCACTAGTCTACACAAATATATGCATTCAAATAGATAATAGATACAACAATAACACTACAGGCATTGTCTACATATTGGTATGAGCTAATAGGTAAAGCATATTATAATGATGACTTCATGCAGAGAAAGATTTTGAGAAAAAAGAAAATAAAGCTAATGATGAATCAATAAATAGTATGGTTTTCAACATGTGTTGCTAGATTCACTCGATTCTACAGATCAATATTGGATATATATTTCTTGACAGTTCTTTATTGCTGATTTCACTGTATTATGATAAACAATGTCTTTCTATCAATCTATATCTCCCAATACATATTATAGTTTCGAATCCGAATGCAAAAGGAGTATATTACTACCTATGAGACGTTTGTGCTGCAGGACCGCTCGCCGGCAAGTTACAGGCAAACTTTCACACATGCACCAGCTGAGCTCTAACCGTGCCTGTTCAACCGTGTGAAGTTATCCATCATTAGCGAAACCACTCAGACCATTCGGCAACCGAGGGCTGAAACAGCTTATATTAACCCATGAGGTATACCACACACAGTCATACTGACAATGGATAAAAAGAATCAAGATATTTAAATATACAATTTAAAAGCACAACTAGCGGTGTACAAATCAGCACTACTGCAAAGTTGAGGCACGTAAATAATAACTTACACTATACTGTAAGACACAGACGGAGGAAATGAACAAAAGAAAACGAATGTTAGAACCTATACCGACAAACAAAAACAAATCGTCATCATTGAATTGTATAGAATTTCGAAATCTATGCTAATATTTCCTTTTTTAAATTTCATAGATGAGGATTAGAAACTGTTTCGAATATAAAGTTGACGTGTCCAGATAGCTCGAACAGATGGCAAAAATAGGCAGTCTGGGAAGGTTAGATACGTTACCATGGTTACAGAGAGAAACGTTGAATTGCGGTTGATTATTTCAGATTGATCAACGTTAGCCATTGGTGTGTTGGGTTTCTTGAAACAACAGTATCTCGATCTTACCAAATAATCAAAAGAATGCTCACGTGAGTACACTTCTCTTATCAGTTAATGCTAGGACGAATTTTCTATGATCCTGCAATCGGTTAACATGATACATGTCCATTGTTGATCGTATAATGTCCAGAGTTTCTTTGTCACGGATGTACTACTGGATGTCTGGAACATTTAGACATATGGCAGTCAGTACTAGACATCCATTAGACCGTGCATTGACATGATCTTAATGTCTTTTCTTAGCTGGCAATACTAGGTTCATACCTCCCTTCTCATGGATGTATTTCTATATATCTGGATCATTCTCGGATATGTAAGCCAGTGCTAGATATCAATTAGACAGTCTCATATTGTCCCTCTGATGATTTTTCGTAGGTGACAGCACTCGATCCACAACACTCTTCTCATTGATGCTCTTATGTAAGTTTGAAATATTTTGGCATATGTAAAGACACGACTGTAAATGGACATTAGACAGTAAATTGAGATGGTGGAAAATGAAGCGCTTGGTCGATATGTGTTCTGAATAAAAAAATGCATTTTATTAATACTCCCTCGTTTTGGCGTTTCTTTTATCTAACGGTGACATAATTCATCATTTTGCATCAGGGCATAATAGGGCGAATACATCATCGCTCTTAAATATTTGTATATGTAATACCGCTCAAACCGGTGCTATCGACCGTGTGGTCATGCCACTGAAAAGGTACACATGAACAGCTACAATAAAAACGTGGCTGAGATACAAATCATCAAATAGATCAGTTGTGGTTCTTTTATTTTAGAAACATGGAGTCAGTATATTTGCCTGTTGGGTCATATGACTTGCCAGTATGCCGCCATTTTTACCACCGACCCTACATATGTTTCGTTCAATTCCCGTGTGTTCATGGCTGTCAATTTTCGGTATACACTACCCTTCTCATGGATACACTTTTATATATATGGAACATTGTACATCCACTGGCTTTTTTGTGTATTCACAGACGTCAATATCCGTTCTATATTCCCCTTCCAATGAATGTACGTGTGTATCTATATACACTCGTGGCATAAGTAAAGCAGTGCTAGACATCCATCTGACAGAAAATTACAGTAGTCTTCATCTGTATTCATAGCTGCATAACACCCTTTCATCTGTACATTATCGTGGTCTTGATGTGTTTCCATAGATTTCTCCGATCAATCCTCAACTCCCTTCCGATAAATGTACTTTTGTATCTTTGAGATATCATAGGATACGTAATGAATAACTCTTCTTCTTCTGACTGTACAATCGCTTTACTGCTATGAGTGTCCATCGCTGTCAGTTTTCGGTTCACGTCACCCTTTTGACGGACGTCCTTCTCTGTGTCGGAAATATCCCCGGATATATATACCAGTGCTCTACCTCCAAAAGATTGTAAAATCGCATTGTCTGGATGAATGTCCATAGCTGCGCGTACTCGGTCAACACCTCCCTTCTCACGGATGTATCTCTGCATGTCAGGAACATTGAAGGATATGTAAGCTAGTGCCCCACATCCACTGGACTGCACATATCCGTCCTGTTCATGTGTTTTCATAGCTGACAGTACTCGCTCTACACCTCCCTTCTCACGGATGTATCTCTGTATGTCAGGAACATTCTTGGATATGTGAGCCAGTGACATACATCCACTAAACTGTACATTTTCGTTCTGTTCATGTGTTTTCATAGCTGACAATACTCGTTCCACACCTCCCATCTCACGGATGTATCTCTGTATGTCAGGAACATTGGAGGATATGTAAGCTAGTGCCCTACATCCACTGGGCTGCACATATTCGTTCTGTTCATGTGTTTTCATAGCTGACAATACTCGTTCCACACCTCCCATCTCACGGATGTATCTCTGTATGTCAGGAACATTGGAGGATATGTAAGATAGTGCCCCACATCCACTGGACTGCACAGCCCATTCCTGTTCATGTGTTTTCATAGCTGACATTACTAGTTCCACACCTCCCATCTCACGGATGTATCTCTGTATGTCAGGAACATTGGAGGATATGTCAGCCAGTGCCATACATCCATCCGACTGTACATCCTCGTCCTGTTCATGTGTTTTCATAGCTGACAGTACTCGTTCTACACCTCCCTTCTCACGGATGTATCTCTGTATGTCTGGAACATTGGAGGATATGTAAGCCAGTGCCCTACATCCACTGGACTGCACAGCCCATTCCTGTTCATGTGTTTTCATAGCTGACATTACTAGTTCCACACCTCCCATCTCACGGATGTATCTCTGTATGTCAGGAACATTGGAGGATATGTCAGCCAGTGCCCTACATCCACTGGACTGCACATATTCGTTCTGTTCATGTGTTTTCATAGCTGACAATACTCGTTCCACACCTCCCATCTCACGGATGTATCTCTGTATGTCAGGAACATTGGAGGATATGTCAGCCAGTGCCCTACATCCATCCGACTGTACATCTTTGTCCTGTTCATGTGTTTTCATAGCTGACAGTACTCGTTCTACACCTCCCTTCTCACGGATGTATCTCTGTATGTCTGGAACATTGGAGGATATGTAAGCCAGTGCCCTACATCCACTGGACTGCACAGCCCATTCCTGTTCATGTCTTTTCATAGCTGACATTACTAGTTCCACACCTCCCATCTCACGGATGTATCTCTGTATGTCAGGACCATTGGAGGATATGTCAGCCAGTGACATACATCCATCCGACTGTACAGCTTTGTCCTGTTCATGTGTTTTCATAGCTGAGAGTACTCGTTCCACACCTCCCATCTCACGGATGTATCTCTGTATGTCAGGAACATTGGAGGATATGTAAGCTAGTGCCCTAAATCCACTGGACTGCACAGCCCATTCCTGTTCATGTGTTTTCATAGCTGACATTACTAGTTCCACACCTCCCATCTCACGGATGTATCTCTGTATGTCAGGAACATTGGAGGATATGTCAGCCAGTGCCCTACATCCATCGCACTGTACATCTTTGTCCTGTTCATGTGTTTTCATAGCTGACATTACTAGTTCCACACCTCCCATCTCACGGATGTATCTCTGTATGTCAGGAACATTGGAGGATATGTCAGCCAGTGCCCTATATCCATCGCACTGTACATCTTTGTCCTGTTCATGTGTTTTCATAGCTGACAGTACTCGTTCTACACCTCCCATCTCACGGATGTATCTCTGTATGTCAGGAACATTGGAGGATATGTAAGCCAGTGCCCTACATCCACTAGACTGTACATCCCCGTCCTGTTCATGTGTTTTCATAGCTGACAGTACTCGTTCCACACCTCCCTTCTCACGGATGTATCTCTGTATGTCAGGAACATTGGAGGATATGTCAGCCAGTGCCCTACATCCATCGCACTGTACATCTTTGTCCTGTTCATGTGTTTTCATAGCTGACAGTACTCGTTCCACACCTCCCTTCTCACGGATGTATCTCTGTATGTCAGGAACATTGGAGGATATGTAAGCCAGTGCCATACATCCACTAGACTGTACATCTTCGTCCTGTTCATGTGTTTTCATAGCTGACAGTACTCGTTCCACACCTCCCTTCTCACGGATGTATCTCTGTATGTCAGGAACATTGGAGGATATGTAAGCCAGTGCCCTACATCCACTGGACTGCACAGCCCATTCCTGTTCATGTGTTTTCATAGCTGACATTACTAGTTCCACACCTCCCATCTCACGGATGTATCTCTGTATGTCAGGACCATTGGAGGATATGTCAGCCAGTGACATACATCCATCCGACTGTACATCTTTGTCCTGTTCATGTGTTTTCATAGCTGACAGTATTCGTTCCACACCTCCCATCTCACGGATGTATCTCTGTATGTCAGGAACATTGGAGGATATGTAAGCTAGTGCCCTAAATCCACTGGACTGCACAGCCCATTCCTGTTCATGTGTTTTCATAGCTGACATTACTAGTTCCACACCTCCCATCTCACGGATGTATCTCTGTATGTCAGGAACATTGGAGGATATGTCAGCCAGTGCCCTACATCCATCGCACTGTACATCTTTGTCCTGTTCATGTGTTTTCATAGCTGACATTACTAGTTCCACACCTCCCATCTCACGGATGTATCTCTGTATGTCTGGAACATTGGAGGATATGTAAGCCAGTGCCCTACATCCACTAGACTGTACATCCCCGTCCTGTTCATGTGTTTTCATAGCTGACAGTACTCGTTCTACACCTCCCATCTCACGGATGTATCTCTGTATGTCAGGAACATTGGAGGATATGTCAGCCAGTGCCCTACATCCATCGCACTGTACATCTTTGTCCTGTTCATGTGTTTTCATAGCTGACAGTACTCGTTCTACACCTCCCATCTCACGGATGTATCTCTGTATGTCTGGAACATAAAAGGATATGCAACCCAGTGCCTCACATCCACTAGACTGTACAGACACAATGCTGATATGAGTTTCCATAGCTGACAGTACTCGGTTCACACCTCCCTTCTTGTGGACGTCCTTCTGTATGGCTGGAACATTGAAGGATACGCCAGCCAGTGCTTTACATGCATCCAACTGTACATTTCCGTCCTGTGAATGCGTTTTCATAGCTGACAGTACTCGATCCACACCTCCCTTCTCATGGACGTACTTCTTAATGTCTGGGACATTTACGCTAATGTATGTCAGTGCCTTACATCCGCTAGACTGTACCATCGCATCGTTGTAATGAAAGTTCATAGCTGATAATACTTGATCCACTCCCCCCTTGTCGCGGATGTAGTTCTGTGTGCTGGGAATATCATTGGCCATGACAGCTAACGCAGAACACCCTCCGCATTGTATTGTATGGTTGCTATCAAATGTATTCATTGCAGACAACACCGTATCAACATCTCCTTTGTCCAGTATATGTTGTCTGTTTGCGATAGCTGAGATACTGGATAAGGCGGATAACACGTCTTCGTCGCCTTTCGCAATGGGTTTTTGTCTGTCCTGGGAAGTACAGACTAAAGGACGGCTATCCTGGCAACTATCCTGTTTTGTTGAACCGGCCTCTGAAATATAGGGAAATATCCATTTAATTGAGGAATATCGAAGCCTAGTATGCCACCTACCTATATCTATTGTATTTACACTTTCGATGATTCTTACATGATGTATGGGTCATCTTGTACATAGTACTGGTACTCGAAGTAGTAATAGTAGAGAGAGAACACTAAATTGATCGTCAGCGGGATTCGCTCATAACATGGGCGTATATGAAAAAAACAGCTTTCTCTATCAAGTAGTATTCTGCTCTTTACAAGCTATAAGAACATCCGCGTGATTTTGATTCTGTCATAGCATTCTGGTTCATCATCCAGCGTCACTATCAATGTAATTAAATGTTCACCAATCCATTCAGCTCATGAACTGAAGAGCCTGGAACGGATCAACGAGGTGAGATTCAATCGAAAAAAAATGAAATAATTAAATAAATTGCTGAGTTGGCATAGAATACACCATCTTGTATTCTCAGGGTAATGCTCATGCACTATATGTCGTGAAATTTCTGAATACAATCATTGTTGGTAATTTACCGGTGCAAAATAGCAGGTTTCGAGAGACAAAGAACATATGAAAATCGACCGGAAGCAAAATATTTGTCGTGTTTTTGTCCAAATATGATTTCGTTCTGAATTATCCTCGTACTTTTATATTCATGAGCTCCAAGTGCTAAGAATGAAATTAGGTAATCGAGCGAGTCTAGCAATGCATCGTCGTGCAGTTCATAAAATCGAGTTCCACTAGACCATGACTCACATTTTTTATTTTTAAAATCCTTTTTTCTGATGAGCCAATACCCGGTAGACGGGAAATAAATAGACATATCAAGACTGGAACTGTTGAACTGCGATGAAGACACGTTTCATACATTGTTACGGAGAATCATTGCAACGATTCCTGCTGGTAATCTCAAAATAAGCTCCCCTTTTCCACATGCGTCGACTCAATCCTTCATTTAAATGTATGCCAACTGCACCCTAAAAACATCCGAACTGCGACTCCGACAGCAAACGATAACATGCTGAATACACGTACAGACTGATACTTGCTTGCACGATCCATCATGCCCGTGGCAATATTTATCGTGTACAATGAAAACCATTACGGATAATTTTCTGTATGTCGAAAATGCCAAATTTGTATAAATTAAATCAATAATAAAAGGAAGACAATGAGCTGACAAATCGATTATGAAAATATTTTT
>JAVTVY010033860.1:0-15418 GCA_036873755.1 Hanleya hanleyi | reverse complement strand
ATCTTTCTCAAATTTGATACACAGGTTTCCCTTGGAGTCTAGTTGTGCAAGATAAATTTTCTGGTCCAATTTGAAAATCCAATATGACCACCAGGCGGCCATCTTGAATTTTCCCATGGAATTTTGTTATCGTGAATTCTCAGGAAATTACTGCATGGATCTTTGTCAAAATGGGTACACAGGTTTACCTTGTGGTCCGGTTGTGCAAGATACCTTTTTTGGTCCATGTCGAAAATCCAATATGGCCGCATCTTGAATTTCCCCTGAAACTTTGTTATGAAATCATGGATCATGGACAACACAATTAGAAACTCATCTATTGCAGTTCTTTAGTAAAAAATTCTTACAGCTACTTTTGCCAGTTACAGCCAGATGAGCTACAGTGCCGTGGCACTATCTTTAACATTGTGTTAAATGGGGAATATTCCAATGCCACAGGAATTTTTGCCTCCGCAGGAATCCTAGTTGTGGGGGCTGATGTGTGTTTCATGTATGAATCTCCCCATAGTATAGTGCAATAGTATCTTTCGAGTTTTGTCATAATATTGAAGTGGCATGATGTTCATCGCATTTGCTGTCGAACATGAAGTTTTCGGTGCTTATGACCATATGTTCAAGATATTCTGGCTGTTGTTTTAATAAATGAAGTGATCTTTACAAACCTGACTGCAGGTCTTCTCATGTTTTTACCTGTGCATGTTCTTAGTTTAGTCCATTATCATACCAGTTGTAAATCCTACAGCTACGAATTTCCTTCATGAAAAAGATGTCTATGTAGAAACTTTTGTATAGAACAATTGGTGTTATATAACATTCACATAAAACTCCTAGCTCTGTTGGGAACATTTAATGGATCGACCTGAAACCCTTAAAAATGGTTCTACATAGAACCCTTCACATGGTCCCACAGAACCTTCATGAGAGGGTTCTGTGTAGAACCATCTTGAAATGGTTCCATATAGAACCATTTTTTGAAGGTTCTATATAGAACCATTTCTTGAGGGTTCTATACAGAACCATATTTCGAGGGTTCTATATAGAACCATATTTTGAGGGTTCTATATAGAACCATTAGCCAACAAACCTGGGGATGTATAATGGAGATAAAAGTAGAATTCCACATTATTTCTCATTTTTCTGTCTTATTTCGTACTACCATTGGTATCTCTTTTCTTTCTGCTATGTGGGATCTTTACGCAAGCTGTTAAATCGAATCGTTTCTAACCAGCGGTCGTCCGCATCGTTTGCATGTTATGGCGAAATCCTATTCACAAAAGAATCGTTTAGGCTGAATGCATTTTGTTAAGGAGACTACCTTCTGAGTAATTAATTATTTGGTTTCTCATATATTATATATTCTTGTCAAGATGTTCGGGGCAATTGAATATACTGTCGTATACATTCTTTAACCGTATGGGAAGCTGCCCGAAAACATCAATTTCCACAGTTAATGTTTGCATGCATATGTTCTTTATGAATCAAGAAGGGAAGGCACCCCAACAATCCAATATCCAAAATTAAACTCAAAATCTTTTTTTTTTTAGAACTTTAGAGAAGGGAAAATGGCCTCTGATTTCAAAATCAAAAGTCTGTAGACTACCTAATTAACCTTGCAAGACCGTACATCTATATTTGCGTTAGCTGTACCATGCAATATACCAGCGAAGACATATAGATGAGGCGTACTACATCCACTGGTTTCAGGGTATCATTAAGGGATCGGTATCAAAAGTAAAATAAAAGTAACTCCGAAAATGGAAGTCATTGTGATATAATATTCTATATTTGAGTTGTGATTATATCATCGTCACTTCAAAAGTGAAGATTGATAACTTTCAGTAGATAATCGCATGATTTATCTGGCTACTAGTATTATCAAGCTCTCGGTTACGAAACACCCCCCCCCCCCCCACCGAAAGAAGGTCAACTTTACTATAGAAATAATGCATTGGACTAGCGTGACGATGAGTATATTAGAAAGTGGTAAGTATGCGTAACTGGAATAAAATAAAAAAAAAAACGAAAACAATAAAATGGGATCTACTATTATAAAACCATAATCAATGGATTACTATTATCTTTCTGATAAAGTCAATTACTGAAATAGGTTTATACGAAACTGTACCATAATCTCCGCTATATATATTTCAAATTATCTATTTTTATTTGTTTTAAAATATATATAGAGTGCTTGAGCTTTATGAGCATCGAAGTCAGAAGTGACATCGAAGTCGGAAGTGACACAGAGTTCAATCAACGTACTATCAACATAATAGACTGGTGAACATACGCAGACAAAAGGTGGTTTGATGGAACAAAACAGTTTCTGTGAAAGTTGAAATTCAACTGAACAATTAAATAAATAAATCAACCAGAATGGCAAGTGGCGAAAATAATTTTGCATGCAAAGGTGGACACAATATACTATTTCAACAGCGTTACTTACCAAGGGTTCCCTTTTCTCTGACATTGACAGAATTAATCAAAGATTATGAAGATACAATAGCAAAAAAATCTCCAGATGTGAATAAAAGTAAAGTTGCGAATAGAAACCATACATTCACAAAGTAAATTTTATTAGAAAATTAGTCTGATCAAATAAATATTACTTAAATTTATTATGGGCGTACTATTTTGCCCGAACTATTAGCTTATTATGTAGTCATTTTAAAGTTCGAAATATACTCTTTTGAGATTGATTACATACGTTTTCCAAAGAGAAAATGTAGGCCCTATACGAAAAGAGAGATATGACGAAATCTACGCACATGTGCGAAGAGTATAGCGCGGACCTCGCTGAGAGCATATATATATATACACACACACACAAGAACATTTTCTTCGCGATCGGAAAACGCCAATCGCAGATCAAATTTATTGCATTACCCTGTGCTAAACTAATACATATTTGCGAGAATAATCAAGATAATAGACTGAAGTAGAAGTAGAGGACAACCGTTACAATAAAAGATGCAAATTACGGTACCGTAGTACGATAGGAGTCGATATTTTCTCCGCACATTGTGAGCCATTGATAAATACAAGAACATAAATATACGAATCTTCACGCATCCACTTCATAAACAGATGAATTTATACTTTTCAATGAATATACCGTAAACCCCCTTTCTTCCAGATTATTTTCATCGATCAGAAATAATCCCGCATTATATGCGATTATAACTCGTCGAAAACATATGATTATCTATCAGTGAAACTCAGTATAGTGCAGGCACGTCAGTTCACGGCCCAAACCATACGTGGAGGATCCGACCATCATCCGTGGATGGTCCGACCATCATCCGTGGATGATCCAGCCATCATCCACGGATGATCCGGCCATCATCCACGGAGGATCCGGCCATCATCCAGCCATCATCCGTGGAGGGTCCGGCCATGATACGTGGATGGTACAGCTATCCTCCAGCTATCCTACTGCTATCCTACCAGTAGGATAGGGTAACTGGAAAGTGGGCGTACTGTAGCAACCCACTGTCCAAGTTTGATGTCAATTGGCCGAACAATTTTTGAGATATGCGACGGAAAGTGCGATGGAATGACAGTATGGTCGACGGACGAAGCAAATCCCTTAAGTCACCCTCTGATGTCGGACCGGGGACAATGACAATGTAACAATAACAATTTCCAGTTCTTCAATTACATGTCTGAAGATGCTTAAAATTATGTAATGTTCCAGGCAAGTGTTGATACTTTTTCAGCATAATGGTTTATTTGTAAGATCCTTGCAGCTTTTATGGTCCATGAGGCATCATAACCTTGTAGTAGATCTTGTTTCAGGCAGAAATATGCACTTGATGAAGCAGATTATCCTAATATCAGCTGTCTCTGGAGGCTGGTGGGTTGAGAATTACTCTACCATTCTCAGAAATGAGCATTTGCTCCAAGACCATTTAGAGTAGGATATCTGAAGTTCACTGTTCAAGTGTTGTTACCATCTGTAGTGTCCCACATTCTACGGACAAGAAAAGCGACATTCGCTTGAAACGAGGCATGAACCCACTAGACAGCAGTGTCAATGATGTTGCCAGGTAGTATCATGGGAGAGTTTATTAGTTTGACAACAAACAATACTACATCTTTCATAAAAAGGGTGATTCAACTGAAGAGTTATGAAATTTATTTCAATGACTGATTACATGTAACAAGGTCGATCAATGGGAGTGTTTGTCTTTGCAATGGGGAATTCAAGAAAATTTTTTACCCACTTGATGGCAGTGTCAATGATGTTGCCGGGGGGGGGGGAGGGAGGGAGATATGCATGGCTGAATGTCACACTCAAGGTTGTTTCACTCATATAGTGACAGTCAGTTTGGTTTGTGGAGAAAGCTGGAGTACACGGAGAGAACTACCGCCTGACGGCAAGTAACTGAAAAACTCCCACACATGGACCAACTGGGCTCAAACCCATGCCGGTTCAGGTGTGAGGCTAGCGATCCCCAGCGAAGCGCCTTAGACCACTCGGCCACCGAGGGCCCTGATGTTGCCAGGTTTATTATGGGAAAAATTTCCATAGAAAAACTTGTTTCCAGATATGTTATATGTTTAGATCTGTGTATCCCAATAACATTGTTTAAGCAGATCTGATTGATTATTACAAGCATCGATGTAGACCAGATAGTGATCAATGTGGCCTTGAAAACCTAATCATCACACCTAATATACCTTAATGAAGAAACTGAGGTGGATCAAGCTCTTTGTGCTTGGGTTCAATGCTGTTGAAGCTTTTGTATGTGGATAATGATTTCAGTCTTGTTCAGTACCAAGGTGGGAAATTACATTCTGTAATCCCTCACCTTTGCCACCCATGACAGCTTCAGATCACTTGTCAATGTTGGGAATGGGGTCCGGGCTCATGAACGCTCCGTCTTCTGTACCAGCCATAGTTTGTCTGAACCGAAAACGCCATTTCCTGACATGGGTTATTTGGTTATTTAGAGCGATATCACTTCAATTTATCATTAAGAGGACATGTAATCTCACCCTGATCAACTGGCTCATGCTGCTTACTTTTCTTTAACATTGTACGCGTCCAGGAAAAGAGATAGCTGACAATTAAGATGAGCTTTTTGCCTGTTTTCAGTCTCTAAAATGTCATAAAAAAATAAACACCAGCCTTTTAATGTCCTATGTTCTGTTGTCCTTTCTGGGGTAGAGTGTCAGACAAACCTGTAAATTCTCACCAATGCGAGACGAGGAAGCGGCATTATTGCGGACCACTAGACGAGATTGACTCATTTATCAACCATTACACCCGCCACAAAGCGATCTGGATTGTGTATACACTTGTTTCGCTTCCACAGTGAAGACCACTAAATCTGGTTTTCATTCAACCATGATGCTACATGGTTTATGCTAAGAGCTCTTAACTTTATTACAGATGAAAACAAACTGCAATGAATTTGAAGTCTGTTCTTTTGCCACATGTAACGAACCACCAATGTCATTATCACATTCAAACCTCTGCATTCTCATCATCGCAACAGTGAATTAAGAGAAATGTTCCCTGCGGTGAAAATGAGACACTTATCTGTACACCAATCCTCTTCAAATCACTCTGGGTAATCCACAATGATCCAATCACAGTCACTCATTAAGGACTCGAGGCCCGGGGAATAGGCTCAAACTATCGATATTTTTTTCTTTGCATATTTCAAAAGTTGAAGAAAAAACCTATCAAGTGTTTCTGTTATTTTCCTTAAAAAATGTTTGCAAATGTGAGATTTTAGCTCTCAAAAATTCACTGTCTGTGGAAGAACTCTGCCCTGTGGGGATTAGCGCGCATTACTCACAGTCGGTGTTATCGCCTGCTGTGACTTCGCACAATACACACAATTAGTTGTTTTTCTACTACATTCATGCCAAAGCCGCCATCGTTTACAAAATATTGAACAGGAAATTATATGGTCTATCTCAGTGTTTTCGCGCCACATGACAAAATAAAAAAATACAAACACACTGCTCAGGTGGTCAACCATTTCCAGAAAGCATGTGGTATATGCAGGTATATATTGCGAATTTGCGTAATGTTTTTCATAATATCTCACTTGACATTCTATCAACATATCTTACTTGCCAACACAATCATGGGAATAACACGTTACAAGATTAGTAGGACACGCATGCAGGCAAAAAGAAACTTTGATAAACATTATTACACGACTCCTGCTGTTCGGTCATATATACCTCCGATTCAGTATTACTTCATACTGCATTATCGCATTATACATGCGGCAAATGTAGAAAGTGAGGTATTCATTCAAAATAAATACGTTACGTATTCACCACCGTACATATAATTATAAATACGAAGCTGCGCATCAAAAAACCCCTCGGCTCTGGGTACATTCATAATGTATTAAATTTGAACCAAGATGTCAGGAACACCAAGCAGTCAAGTCACAAATATACAGATTATCAAAAATTTTGCAATTAGAAATGACCCCTAAGATTTCCGTCCAATCAGAGAAACCGATATTCATTACATAAATTTCTTGATGCATCAATGATGTATACCAAATTTTACATCGAGCATTTGAACGGTATCAGAGATAGAGATCATTAATGATTTCGCATAAATTAAAGATGGCCACCCTTCCTTCTCGCCACTCAGAGGAACTGATGTGGTTATTCATTGAAATTTCTCTTGATACATTGATGCTGTATACCAAGTTTCGTATAGAACACTGAAATGGTATCAGAGATATACATCATTAAAGATTTTGCATAAATTAAAGATGGCCACCAAGGTTTCCGCCCAATCAGAGAAACCAGAACTGTCATTTGTCGTAAGTCTCTTGATGCATCGATGATGTATACCAAATTTACATCGAGCACTTGAACGGTATCAGAGAACGAGATCATTAATGATTTTGCATAAATTAAAGATGGCCGACCATCCTTCGCCCCACTCAGAGGAACTGATGTGGTTATTCATTGCAAGTCAGTTGATACATCGATGCTGTATACCAAGTTTGGTATAGAACACTTAAATTGGATCAGAGATATATATCATTAAAGTTTTTGCATAAATTAAAGATGGCCGCCAAAGTTTTCGGTCAATCAGGTCCCGATTCAAAGTATCTGGATGTATCGATGATGCATACCAACTTTCATATAAAACAACTGAATGGTAACAGAGATATGTATCATTATCGATTTCGCATAAATTAAAGATGGCCTCCAGGATTTCCAGCTAATCAGAGAAGCCGGTTTGGTAATTTATTGAAAGTTGCTTGATGTATAGATGATGTATACCAACTTTCGTATTGAACAGTTGAATGGTTTCCGAGATATGGATCATTATCCATTTCGCATAAAATTAAAGATGGCCGCCAAGGTTTTCACCCAATCAGGTCCCAATTAAATAGGCTTCTGGTCCTTGACTAGGTAAATAAGCATACCAAATTTGGAATTCTTCAGTGGAACCGTTCTCCGGCTATCTCGCTCACGTACAGACGTACGGACGTACGGACGTACGGACAGACGGACGTACAAGACGACGACAATACCCCATGGCCAAAATTGGCCGAGGGGTAAAAAAGGCAAACATTATTCTCACAAATTGTATACTTTCGCGATAATAGTAAAGTTTTTTAACTCCACACCGGAAATGGCCGCTGCCAGTTTTTTCCCGTTTGAGGTCTGTGGACTGACCATTTCCTTTTTTCTTCTCTTTCCTTGAGCTATACCTTTTTCAGTCGGCAATTAAATCAATGAATGTCCAATTGCCGCAAATCACATCTCTGTAAGCCTTCTATAGAATGCTCGACGTCTACTCAATCACCCGTGGTGAGGGATTTCGGAAGGCGTGAAAACTGACCAACGGGGCATATTCGTGACTGGTTTTCTACACTTTCTCAAAATATATTGTTCCAAAGTGATTAAAGAACGTTTGGTCTATAATCCCTATATGTTGTGTGAGAATATTGTGTCATTATCATGAAGTAGCGGATAATAATTACAGAATATCATCTGAAAAGTAGATTATTTTTGTTTACGGTCTATATCCGACATCTTTTTTTACACAGCTGGTACATACAAACTTGCTAATAACTTCTCTATTTTTCATCCGATCATGTCAATTTTTGGGGAGCATAATATATACATTACAGTCCGAACGACTGTGTCTCAGTTTTTCAAAATGTTGCTTTGTTTTGAAGTTATTGAAACTTGAAATAGACTTTCATTTTGTTTAAAAAAATAAACTTTACAACGCTCTCAAATTTTTTCTAAGAGTTTAAAAAAAACCCTGAGACACACTTGTTTGGTTTGAAAAGTTTATTATCGCCATGCAAAATCTCGGACTCGTTACTTGTAAAATAATAGGTGAAATTAGCGATATAAAAAAGACATTATTTTTTTGAAATAACTGTTTTCTAACTGCAACAAAACCGGTGAAATAAACGTAAGAATTAAATTTTTACTTTATTTGGAACGCCCGAATCGTGATCTTTCCAACCATATAAAACATATATATGTATGTGAAGTGGTTGTGATGAAATGAGACAGAATGCACGAGGGTGTCTAGTATCAAGCGCTACCCCGGGCCTCGAGTCCTTAAGAGTGTTATGTACACAGTGATACATAGAACACTAATCATTCATGTACACAAGGAAATGGTGAAATCTGTAATCTAATTACTCAAGACATGCAGCTTCGCAAAAAGATCGAGCCCTTCAGGGTGGCACATCATTTGAGGTTGCACATCATTGGCAATGCACATCATTTAAAATAACAATACATTTATTAAGAAATATGATTTCTATATTAGTGATGTTGAGGTTGGATTGAAGGAGGAACCACATGTATATTATATAACTTCCAATAAAGATTACATTTTTTTTCGAAAGTAAGCTTACACATCCCATTGCATAGATCTGATAAATACATGTACATGTATAGTTAGGAACAATAGGTGTGCGATTTGGAGCACGTTCTTGGTGTAACTTTGTGTGATGATATGTGAACAAACAAAGCTAATAACAATGCAGTAGTTGGAGTAAATCTATCATTTCCAGTATGCAATAGGACACCAGCACTGTGGTAAACCCTCACATTTGTATGCAAATAAAAGAATACAATGACAACTGTGTCCAATCATACTGTAATGCTCCATAATAATGTGCACTGGTAAAGACTGAGATATCACAAACTGATTCAAACTCAGTTTTAATTAATATAGTAAGTTAAATGTGTGGACACAGATATGGTTGTGCAAAAGCTTTAGGGTCAACCAGAATTTGATAGCAAAATTTAAGGAAATGTCGTCCTTCATTTAAGGCGACACAAAATTAAAAACTAACAGGGGTTTGCCCTACTGAAAATCAGACCAAAATTTCAGTGAAATTTTAATGAAATTTCAGTGAAATTTGGTGAAAAGACCAAATATCGCATTATTTCAGTAATTTCATCAAATTTCGATGAAATTTCAGTGAAATCTCATCTGCCAGTTTAATCTCACTGAAAATTCTGTGAAATCGGTCACTTCAATTTCACTACAAATCTCACTGAAAAGCCATGAAACAACATACAGAAAAAAAAGTGATCTCAATGAATAGTGCTGCATATAAAGACAAGAATGAAGAAAATAAATAAGGACCATTTTCTTAGCATTTTGTGACCATCTGCTATATACATGAAGTATTTTTACCAAAAATGGAACTTGCAATTGAATGTAGAAAGCAAACTTTATCAAAATTATAATTGCACAATGTTTTGCTTGTGTTCATTTAGAAATAATCAATTTATAATGTATACGCCAGACTCAACAACAACAACTGCATGCTTTTGTTCTTGTTTATCACTTTAAGAATTGTGATTTTAGAAAAAATTGACTTGCCTTTCTCATGACTGAAAGCAAATTCATTGTTTTTTTGGGTTTTTTTAGAAAATGAAATAAAAATTATGAAATCTAAATAAATTAATTTAGTAAAATTATTCCACTATCCTTCAAAAACACATACATACATTTTTTGTTGTTATTCATTGGAGTAATGTCCTTCAATTGGAAAAAGTTATAGGAAATATTCAGTTTCTAAAACATTTTCCCACGGATATTCTCACAGGAGTTGTCTTACCTGCAGGTGGCGCTTCGATATTTTGCATGTCTTGTTGTTGTTGTTGCAAGATTATGCAACTCGCGAGGTGTTGGAACTTCCAACAAATTCACGAAGTACTTGATATCTGTTGGTGGAAGAGGTCAGAAACAGAATACTACTGCTGTATTATGAACTATCAACGACGCGGATGATCTGCTATTCATCATGTTGTGCTGCGAGTTTTTGCTGGGAAGATATGGACGTTCATCAGCCAATCGACTGACATCCCGCTCTCCTTCTGCGGAGATGTCTCTCTCGTGCTGCGAGAACCGCCAATTTCAGACCCCGATTTTCGCTGTTTCGGTTATTGACCGGGTTTCGGGTTTTTTGTGTTTCTGCAAGGATTATCAATGTCATAAATGGACACTTTTTTATAACAAATTCAACTGGAGTTGATTTAGTTTTTAACGAAGACTAAAAAATGCAGTAAAATTGGTCACACTAGGCTATGGGAAACCATGCACGACTGTCAGATGTGCTTTCAGAACAACAACAACAACACATCTGGTAAGTAATTTGCGTTCACGTACAATGTATTTCAAGTGTATAAAGTTTTGTGGTTTTGTCTTTCATCATGTTTTATCCCACTTGATCCAAGTTTGTTATCAACAACAATCAGGTTCAGTAAAATCCGTTCGTGTTTGGTCTCCGTTGCAAAACAAACAAAAATGCAACATGCTCGTTATCAGAAGTCAAGAGTTTTGCTTTCTTCATAATTTAGAGGAATTGACATTCTTCCCAAATCACGAGATGAACTTTTTATTTAACTCATTCACTACCGAGCTTCGTTTCTGGCCTCAGTACCAGTAGCTCCACAGCTGAGTCTCAATGCGTGCAGTGCACGAACATCCATCACAGAAACTGTCGATCAAAAGTTCATTTCAAAAATATTTTGTTTATGAAAGTGAATAAAATTTGAAACTTTATATCTCCATGAAATACACAAACATCAGAAATTGTGTTTGTGTTTATATTTTTATAATTATACATGAAATTATGCATGCAAACTTCATGAAAACATGTTTTTATCTGTTTGAAAAAATGCTTCAACAAAAATAACATCGAAATTGTCATGGTCTGGTTTCAGATGCTGGTAAAATTTATAGCTGATTGTAGTATACATTCCCTGGATAAAGATGATAATTTCCATAATTTATTTCATCCACATATTACTTATAAATTAAAGTTTTGATCTGGTAGAAATTTTCGTTGATAGTGATGATATTACGCCCAAAATAATGAAGTAGAAGTTTTTTTTTTCTCGTCTGATTCAATCGCGTCAATGCTCCGTTTCCCTGAACCGATTTCAATGAATGACGTACCATTGTAAAGCCCATTCATTCAGCTTTCTTCTCGTAGTACAGTCACCATCGGATGGCTAGTGAAACGAAAGATTTGATTGGATTGAAAAAGGATGTTCAGAAACAATCTTTCTGATAAGCCCGCTGCTTTGGGCAAGTGGATTGGATAAGAGCGTTCATGTGACAAGGCGAGCCAATCGGGTTGCGTCATTCACCGCAGGTTTCGTTTGGAGAAATCAAAACAGAAAAGATGGAGCGAAATTGTGACAAGTTGGTGTCGGACAATAGCAGAATATTTGGGAAATAAATTTACCAAACGTATACGATCGTAGGAATTCTCAACAATGGATATATACCTGTACCTTGACAGAAAATTTGACAGAAAATATCTCGTGAATTCGTCAGATTTCTCAAGGAATCGGATGCCACTTCAAGGTATTTGAACATTTGCAAATGTCGGCCAAAACTGCGCGATTTTCTCACAGATCTCTTCTCGGAATATAGTTTTATTTCGTTATATTTTTCATTCAATACGAAAATGCTTTATATATAATCGGATAGATAGCGATCTTATCTTTCGATATATGTATGGGTTACGTGATATTTCTTCCTGAATAGACCAGGAAAATAAGAATTCCAACAGCAGTGTATACGGCCGACTTCATTTGGAAATTTTCGTGATTTTATTTTTTATCTGCGTTTTCAAACAACGATCTTGAAATAATTTTTCTGTTATTCAAATCCAAATTTCGGAAGTTGTTACGTGAGAAAATAAGCTTCGTAAACATATAGGCCTTTAATTACATTTGACAATGCTTAGATATGAAAATTCTATTTTCCCACGACAGTTATGTTTTGCGCCATATCCGCGGGTTTAGACGTTCCCAGGGAAGCACAGCTGCAGTCTGGCGACGGCCCTAGCCGCTGCGGGTAGCGAATGAGTTAATGGTTTCTCTGATCTTTTTAATAAAATTCAAAATTGTGAATAATTTTGTGAAATAAATCTTGCAAAAAATGACAAAACTATATCTTAATTATTTCTTGTTCTGCTGTCTGGATATGCACATTTGATGTGGTCTTACAAAAGTAATTGGTTATTTATTGGCTGTAATATGACATGTATAAACATTTTTCTTGTAAGGGTCTCTCAATTCCTGGTGTCTTCTTGACATTTAGCTGGAATTTTGAAGAATATCCTTGCACTGAAATTTCACCTTTCAGTCATTACTGTTATTTCACTGGAATCTCACTGAAATTTCGATCACATTTTGATCTTTTATTATTGTGTTGAAATTTTGCTGAGATCCCACAGAAATTTAAGTGACATTTCACTGAATTTCTACCTTTTTTTTCAGTGTTATTTCAATGAAATCCCACTGAAATTTTGGTCAAAATCACCGAGATCCCACAGAAATTTAATAGAAATTTCGCTGATATTTCACTGGTATTTCTACCTTTTCTTTCACTGTTATTTCAATGAAATTTTGCCGAAATTCCAATGAAATTTCGGTCTGATTTCAGTAGGGTGGTACTGCGGGATTCCCCTGCCGGTTATTTTGATATTGTACTTCTGTAAGAAAATAATGTCAAACTATTAGTAAATACTATAAAGGAATATACTGTAGGTGATTTGGTATGTATGCCTGTATATACAATTTACACTGCATCTCATGCCTAATAACAGGTTAGTATCACATATAAGAGATATAAAATTGGAAATTGAAATATGAGGGTATGGAGTTGGGCAATGCATTGAATAAGTGTAGCATGATGTAAGCTTCAGGAAAATATGAGGATATGGGATCAGGCGAAGCTTAGTTTAGGTGATGGATGGTGGGGCAGTGCCCCGAGGGTGGGGACATGCTTCCATGGGTAGCGCATGGGTTGAATAAGTGTAGGATCATGTAAGCTGTGGGAAAATATGATGGTATGGGGTCGGGCAATGCTTAGTTTAGAAGATGTAGGGTGGGGCTAAGTGCCCCAGGGGTGGAGACATGCTCCCGGGGTTAGTGGATGGGTTGAATAAGTGTACAGGATGATCTGAGCTCCCAAACTATATGAGGGTATGGGGTCGGGCAAAGCTTACTTTAGGAGATATGGGGTGGGGCTCGGTGCCCCAGGGATGGGGACCTGCTCCCCGAGGGTAGTGGATGGGTTCAATAAGTGTAGCCCGATGTAAGCATTTGGAATAGATGCGAGTTCGGAGGGAAGCTGTGGACAGAAATTTTGTAAGTCCAAAACTTTAACATTTACTTGGTCCTGGGGTCCCAGGGGTGGGGACATGCTCCCCGAGGGTAATGGATGGGTTCAATATGTGTAGCCCGATGTAAGCATTTGGAATAGATGGGAGTTCGGGGGGTCGAGCTGGCCTTAATTTAGGAGACATAGGTGAGGCCGAGAAGCTGTGGACAGAAATTTTCTAAGTCCAAAACTTTAACATTTACTTGGTCCTGGGGTCCCAGGGGTGGGGACATGCTCCCCGAGGGTAATGGATGGATGGATGGGTTCAATATGTGTAGCCCGATGTAAGCATCTGAAATATGAGGCGGTCGGGCAAGCCTTAGGATCAAACTTCAGCATTTACTTGGTCCTGAGGAAAAATTTTCTAAGTCCAAAACTTTAACATGTACTTGGTCCTGCAGACAGACAGACAGACAGACATCATTGTGGCACCTGTATCGAGCTTTCCGCAGCTAAAGCTACGGGCTCGATAAAAAAGGCATCAATATATATCAGGCGTGAGGTCAAAGTAGACAGACATACAGGATATTATATAGAAGATGACCATCAATCAAGACTCTCTAGGTTCCATAAATGGACAGTACCAGCATGTCCTAATTAAAACTACAGATTAAATTTGATCAACTGCCAGACACATGCACTACTTTGAATAATCAACCATCAGATTTCAGTTTCAATTAGCTGTAAGTGTTTATGGGATTCAGATCATTGTATGTGCTCCAATGATATCAAATTGTCACAGACTGTAGTGGCTAACCGGTTCTAACAGTAACAGCTAACACAGAGTACTTCGTGAAATAAATAGCGTTTATCTCACGAGATGTGACCATGTGAAGGTGTGTGGGAGAAGAATTTCACTGTACGAATATGTGACAGACATAAAATCATCATGGATGATCTACTTTATCACAGGTTTTGGTGCAGTCCAAACTGGCTGGTGCAGTCCAAACTGGAGGGCGTACAGTGACTGAAATTGATTACAAACTTACAGACAACTGAGTGAGCAGATCCACAAAGAATTCAGTTCTGGAGACTATTATTCAATTCCAGACTCAACTTCTGCCCTTTTTTTCTGAAGGAGATATTTTGTAACTGTAATTACCGGGCACATGATATAAAATGTTAATTCCATACGCAAATTTCCAGAAATGTGTTTCCAACAGATGTTAATGCTGCAGACACGGAATCGTTTACCAACTGGCTCTTTGGACCATGGTTTGGTAATCTGTACAAATTCATGTGACTTCATATTCCCAGCATTCTGGGTGGAAGTGTTTACATTTTGTCGGTTGATTAATCTGTCTGATCCTTGGAGCTAATTTATGGTCCGTGAGGCATCATAACTGTGCACACATCTTCTTTGGGGAAGAAATATGAAACTGATAATGCAGTCTATCCTAGTATCATCCATCTCTTGGCTGGGTTGAAAATTACTCTGCCATTCTCAGAAATGAGCTTTCATCCAAGACCATTAAGGGTTGAGTATCTGGTGTATGGAAACTGTTGTTAACATCTGTGGTGTCTCATATTCTCCAGGAAAAAGCACCATTGGATTGGAGACGGACGAAATAAACCCAGTGTCCCCACTATAGGTGGCAGTGTCAATGATGTCACTAGATCGTTTTATTGTATACTGCCCAATAAATCTCAAGAGAGATCACCCAATTGTCCATCTTGTTTTCATCCCGAGTGTCGAAATGTAGTTCTTGCCCATGGAATTGTCTTTGTGCAGTTGATTACTTTGTGCAGTTGATTAGT